>JAODAL010004690.1:0-152974 GCA_025379985.1 Phyllomedusa bahiana | reverse complement strand
TGGGGTGGTGTTGTGGTTTATTCAGTCACATTGGTGTGGGGTGTGGGGTATTATTCAGTCCTAGTGGGTGGGGTGTTGCGGTTTTATTCGTCACTATGTGGTGGTGGGGGGTTTGCGGTATTATTCATCACTATGTGGTGGTGGGGGGAGATATTTTCATCACTATTGGGGGGTGGGGTGGGGGGTGTTGCGGTTTTAACACACAAATTTGGTGGGGGTGGTTTTTGCGGTTTTTTTTTTTAGTCACTATGGGGTGGTGGGGGTGTTGCGGTATTATTCGTCATATGTGGGGGTGGTGGGTTGCGGTATTATTATCACAAATTGCTGGGGGTGGTGTTGTGGATTATTCAGTCATTTGGGGGTGGTGGTGTTGGGGTATTATTCACTCACTATGTGGTGGTGATATGTGGTCGTGGGTTTTGTGTGGTATTATTCAGTCAACGGCCCTGCTGAGCATCTGTGTCACTGCTATCTACCACTAATGGTCACTGTATATGGAAATATGGCAAGGATGGCCTAAGCGGCTGTCCCCCATCCCTCGAAATAAATTGTTGTGCGACCCCGCTTCCCAACGTTACTTCCCTGCTTCGTGCCGACGTCGGCGGCACTTTGCGGCATCTAAGGCATTTTTCGGTCGCAGTTTCGGCACTCGGTCTCAAAAAGGTTCGCCATCACTGATCTATATCATATCTATCTATCAATCTATCTATTATATCTTGTTTATCTATATATCTATCTATCTATCATATCTGTTTATCTGTCTATCTATATTTCATCTGGTATCCATCTATTTAGCTATCGATCATCGGTCATAATAAAATGTATGTATTCATTTTTTTCTTTCTTTTTTGTGTTATTTATTTATTTATCCATTATCTGTCATAAGAAATGTGTCTCTGAATTGTCATAATAAGGTGTGTAACTGTTTCTTTAATTATTTCTCACTTTCTCTTTATATGTATTGTCTGTTTATATATCTATTATCTATCATCTATCATGAGAAATATGTCTATTATCTTAGTATTATTTATCTAACTTTCCCTTTTTTTCTATCTATCTATCTATCTATCTATCTATCTATCTCATATCTATCTATCTATCTATCTATCTCCTATCTATCTATCTATCTATCTATCTATCTATCTAACTATCATATCTATCTATTTTATCCACTATCTATCTATCTATCTCATCTATCTACCCATCTATCTATCCCATCTATCTACTATCTATCTATCTATTATCAATCTATATCTATCTAATCTCTATCTACTATCCATCTATCTTTGTTTTCTATCTGTGTATCTATTTGTCTAGCTAGCTAGCGATTATGTCACGGACAGATAAATACATTGATACATCTATGTACCATCTATCTGTCATAGTAATATGGCTAGATTCTGCCTATTATCAATTCTATAACATAGACCCATATGTGGTCAGCTATGCACGGGACCTTATGGGCTATATCTATCATAATAACATGTATATTTACTTTTTCTTTCATTCGTTCACTCTTTCTTGCTTTTTCTATGTATTTTCTATTTATATATCTATTATCTACATTATGTATCTGTTATCTATCACAATCTATCTTTTCATATTTTTGAACTACCCACTTTTTTCTGATAATCTGGCAAATTGAAAAGTCTAAAAGATTCTGGGATTCTGTATTTTGAATCCTCCAAATATCTGACCGTACACTGTGCTGTATAGATCGCGATAACAAAGATGTGCTGGAGTCTACACAGCACATATTGTTTTACCACCAAGATCAAAATCCATGGGAATATGCAACATGTTGTATAATCTGCCGGATTCCTGTACATTCAATTATATGAGGCCGATGGCAAATCCAAAAACAGACAGCAGCTATGAGTAAAAGCCAACAAAAAGCAGTCCAGCAAATGTCAGATGGTTTTGAACGCCATTTTGACATTTACTGTGTAGACCCAGCCTAATGATGGCAGTGAGGAAAACAGTCACAGTAAGATATTATCCTGTAAGTATATTTTATACTATATGTGCTATTAGATATATGATATTATTCTGGAAATATTTTATATTATACGTGCTATTACATATGTCATTTTATCCTGTATATATATTTTATATTATACATTCTATTACTTACATGATATTATCCTGGATATAGTTTATACTATACATGCTATTATTTTTATGATATTATGCTTGATACCGTATATACTCAAGTATAACCCAACCCGAATATAAGCCAAGGCACCTAATTTTATCACAAAAAACTGGGAAAACTTATTGACTCAAGTACAAGCCTAGGATAGGAAATGCAGCAAGTAAGTGATGTCCCTTCATTAACCAGAACAGACAGCGGTAGCAAAGAGCAGCAACTAGAGGACTTGGTGCCACGATGTATGAATACTATACATGCTATTATAAATGATATTATCCTGTATATATTGTATATATATTTTATACTATACATGCTTATACATGTATGATGTTATACTGGACATATATTTTATACAATACATGCTATTACATATACAATATTATCCCATACATGCCAACTCTCCCGGTTTTGGCGGGGGGGGGGGGGGGCCCGCGATTTGGGGTCCCCCCCCGCCCACCCGGGGGAGTCGGCATTCCACCCACCGCCAGCCGGCGGCGGGGGGCCTTTAAATGACCCCGGCGCCGGAGTAGCGCGGGTGCGCTACGCTGGCGACGCCGGTCCGTTCCCACGGGCGGGTGCAGCGGCCGCTGTGCCCGCTTCACCCGCCTGGAACCTCACTGAGCAGGGAGGAGGCAGGCGGGATCGCTCCCTCCTCCCTCCTCCCCCTGTATGTCCGGCGCGGCTGTGCGCCGTACACACATGTCAGCGTCACAGGGGAAGTGACGCGCGGCTGCAGGGGAGTGAAGCGCGGCTGCTCTCACTTCCCCTGTGACACTGAGGAGATCGGCTGGAGCGGCCGTGCTGCAGGAGCCTGGTCAGGTAAGTGGATTTTATTATTTTATTTTTATTAGTTTTAGGGGGGCACTGTCTGGCTACAATGGGGGCAATACCTGGCTACAATGGGGACAATACCTGGCAACAGAGGGGGCACTACCTGGCTAACAATGGGGGCACTTCTGGCTAACAATGGGGGCACTACCTGGCTACAATGGGGACTAACTGGCTAACAAGGGGCACTACTGGCTACAATGGGGGCAACTACCTGGCAACAATGGGGGCACTACCTGGCAACAGAGAGGGCACTACCTGGCTAACAATGGGGCACTACCTGGCTAACAATGGGGGCACTACCTGGCTACAATGGGGGGCACTACCTGGCTACAATTGGGGGCACCTACTAATGGGGGCACTACCTGGCTACCGCTGGGGGCACTACCTGGCTACCGATGGGGGCACTACCTGGCTAACGATGGGGGCACTACCTGGCTACAGAGGGGGCACTACCTGGCAAACAATGGGGGCATCTACCTGGCAACAGAGGGGGCACTACTAAAAAGCAATGGGGGCAACTACCTTGCCAACAAGGGGGCACTCCCTTTTGGCCAACAGGGGGGTTCACAACCGGGAAACAATGGGGGCACTGCCGGGCAAAAAAATTTGGGGGCCATTTACCTGGCAAAAAAGGGGGGGCCATCTCCCGGGCAAACCCAATGGGGGGGCAACCCCTGGCAAAAAAAGGGGGGGCACTCCCTGGCAAAAAATTTGGGGGGAAATTTTCCCGGGTTTACAAAATTTGGCTCAAACCGGGGCAAACAGAAAGGGAAACTATTGGGCTAAAAGGGGGGGCCCTCAACTCCGGGAAGGGGGCAAAAACCTGGTTTTTGGGAGGCTACAAACCGGGAAATAAGGGCAGCTACCTGGCTTTCTTCCAAAGCCGTTATCAGTTAGGTGGAGTGGGGTTTTGGCCCTTTTTAAAGGGGGTTTGGGGGCTTTACCGTAAAGGGAGGGGGTTTTTCCCCCGGAAAATTTCGCTAGCGCCCCGCCCACTAATATCCCGCTTTTTAAATTTTAAAAAATTTGGCAACTATGAAATTATCCGTATAATATTTCTACACTTATACCTCCCTATTCATATTTATATAGTATCCTGGATATTTTTTAAACTATACATGCTTTTAAATAACTGATTTTTTTCCTGTATATACTGTATTTTTTAAACACTAAAACATGCTATTACATAAAAGATTTTAAAAACGGATAAATTTTTATTATAAAAGTTTTTAAAAAAAAAATTTAAATATTATCCGGGTATAAAACTGAAATATTTTAAATAAAAGCAAATTGCCAAATACAAAAATTACCCCGTATCCATTGTATTTTTTATTTTATTTATACATTAAACATGTTTTAAACCAAATAAAATTTTCCTGTATAGGGTATTTTACACTATACAAGCTATTACATAAATGATTTTAAAATCCTGTAACATAATTTTTACACAAAACCCAATGCTATTACCTAATGATTTTAAACCCTAATATTTTTTTATGCTAAAACATGGCTATTACATAAATATATCATCCCGGGAAAATTTTTTAACTATAAAATCACTTTTTATATGATTTTAAATTTTAAAAACAGGAAATAATACATATTTAAAAACCAGGGAAAAGCAAAGTGTTTTTAGGGGTGAAAACCAGAAAATAGGGGAAAATTCGGGCCTTTTAAAACAAACCAATTCATCCCCCTTTTAATCGTTTTATTTTTGAACGGATAAAACCCCCACAATTTTCCCCCTTTTGGTTTTTTTTAAAATTAAAAAGGGGGCCTTTTTGTTTAAGAATTCAATTTAAATTTATGGACTAGATTGTACCCGGGATCCCAGAACACAATAGGACCCCTTTAATGTCCCACAAGACCTGCAAAACCCCTTTTTCCCCCAAACCCCATAGAAATATTTATGGCATGGTTTTCCCCAAATTTTGTTTCTTGTTGCCAATTTGGCCCTTTTTTCAGAAACATAAAAGGGGGCTCTTTAAACCCTTCTCATTTCCTAAAAAGGGGAAACCATTGCCCCTATAAAACCCCGGGCCTTTCGGGTTATACCTTGTGCTGCCCCGATGAAATCCCCATCGGGCCCGCACCTCTCCCTAACCTCACTTCTTTTCCTCTAAAAATCTGGTTCTTCTGCAACCGCCCATAACAATATATTTCTCTAACAGTGTACTTACGTTTTATAGTTAGGAACCACAGACCAAAAAATTATGGGGGGTTTTTAAAACCCGGGGGCCACTTTGGGGGGTTTAAAAGGGGTTTTAAATCACTATGAAGTTTAAATTTTAAAACATTGTAGGGACAGGTAATTCTAAAAATTTTTTGGGAATTTTAACTTTCCTCAGGAGATAAAAAGATTTTTTTCTGTTTCTGAGTGCCACAGTTAAAATTTTTTTTTGTTACCAAAACCAAAAATTCTGCTAAATTAGGGTAAGGTAGACTAAACCTTAGAAAACCAATACTCTAACAAATTACTTTTGTTTACAAAATTAAACAAGGGGTTTTCTCTCCCAAGAGCACATGTAGCTTAGTTAACTGAAGTTTAAATTTTTCCCCCTGCACGCGTTTTCAAGGGTCTCAACTTTTTGCAGGATTTTAAAATTGATAATAAAACATGAACCCCCCACACCTGACAAAGACCAAGTAAAAGAAAAGCTGCCTGTGACAAGAGATTTCCAAATGCGAAAAACCCCCTTTTTAAAGTTTTTTTTGGGTTTGTTTTTTTACTGTTTTTTTTTTTTGCCTCCAGTAAGAAGATGTTCCTTTGTCCCCCTGACAACTCCTATCAAGTACTCTGTGCTTCTTTTTTGGGACAAATAACAACCCTCACATCTCCTCTTTTAAATTTAAAAACAAAATTGTTTTTTTGGGTTTTGCAAGAATAAGAGGTAAAAAGGAAAAAGGAAAATTTATATGGAGGAATAGGAGGATATAGGGGAGTTATATGGGGGTAATAGGAAAAGATAAAGGGGGGGGTTTTTATGGGGTAAAAGGAGGAGATATAGGGGGGGTTTTTAAGTAATGGGGGGATAAGGGGAGGTTTTTATGGGGTAAAAAGGGGGGAGATATAGGGAGGGTTTTTAAAGTAAAAAAAGGAAGGGGGATAAAGGGGTTAAAAGGATTTAAAAGGAGGAGAAAAATAGGGGGGTTTATATGGAGTTTAAAAGGGGGAATATAGGGGATTTTTTAAAGAGGAGTTTTAGGGGGAGAAAAATTAAGGGGAATTAAAAAGGGGGGGAATAGAAGGGGGAGTATAGGGGGGGTATAAAAAGTAAAAAAGAGGAGATTAGGAATTTAAAAAAGGAAAATAAAAAAAAGAGATTAAAAAAAAAGGGGAGGGTATTTGGAAGTAAAAAAGAGGGGAAAAAAGGGGAGGTTAAAATTTTTAAAGTAAAAAAGGGAGGAAAGGGAAAAAAGGGGGATTTAGGGAGGTTTTAAATTTTTAAAAAGGGGGGGTATAGGGAATTAAAAATGGGGGTAATAGGAAAAAATAGGGGAGGTTTTTAAAAAAAGAATGGAGGGATAAAATGGAATAAAAAATTAGTAAAAGGATTTAGAAATAGGGGAATTTTTATGGATTAAAAAAAGGAAAAAAAGGGGAGGGTTTTAAAAGGAGGTAATTTGGAAAAGGGAAAATTTGGGGAGGGTTTTATGGGGTAATTTGAGGGGAATTTTAGGGGAAAGGGGATATTGAGTAAAAGGGGAAAATAGAGAAAGGGTTTTATGAGTAAAAGGGAAAATAGGTTTGGTTATTAAAGGGGTAATGGGGGTAGATATTGGGGAGGTTAAATGGAATTTAAAAGGAAGAAATATAGGGGGGGGGTTTATATTGGGGGTAATGGGTTGGGGTATAAAAGGAGGGAAAAAGGTAAAAGGATTCTCCACTGTCTTTAAAAACCCAAAAATTTGTTCCCCCCACACCTTTTTTTAAACACCTTACAAAAGGTTCCACACTTTTTAAAAATCTACCACTTCTTCCCCACACTTTCTTTAACACAGGGGTCGACCAAAAACCCTTCCACACTTTTCCAAAACATTCCTTTTCCCCCTGCCACACTTTTCTTAACACATTTTACCAAATTCTTCCACACTTCTTTTTAACCCCAAAACCAAATCCCCCACACTTTTCTTAAAAAAATTCTACCACCTTCCCACACTTTTTCCAAAAAAATTCCCCTATTCTTTCCCACCCTTCTAACACCCTTCCCACCACTTCTTTTCCCCACTTTTCTTTAACCCCAAATTTTAAACCCCTTCTTCTTTACACTTTTCCCCAAACATTTTTACCTTTTTTCCCCAAACTTTCCCTTTAAAACATTCTACCACCCCCTCACACTTCTTAAAAACCCAACCCCGTTCACCCCTTTTTTTGGTTTTGCCCCCTACCTTTTCTTAACACATTCTACCACCCTTTTTCCACACTTTTCACAACCCCATTCTCCACTGTCCTTTTCACACTTTCCTAACCAATTTTACCAATCCTTCTCACACTTCCTTAACACATTCTTAAACCCCTTCATCCACAAATTTTCCCTTTTTACATCTACCACTTCTTCTCACAATCTCCTTGACCCCATTTTGTCCACTTCTTTTCCCCCACTTCCTTTTTTAACACATTCGACCCACCTTTTCGACACTTCTCTTTTTAACACATCCTTTTCCTTTCTTCTCACACTTTCTTAACACATCCACCACTTCTTTCGCCCAAAACTTGGTTTCCCTTCTCACATTGGTTTTTAAAACATTCTACCACTTCTTTTCACACTTTCCCTTTAAACCCTCCCTACCACCCTTTTTCACACCTTTTTTTTTTCACAATCCCAAAACCCCTCTTCTCCCCATTTTTTCTTAACACATTCCCACCAATTTTTCTCACACCTTTTCCCCCAAAACAATTTTACCACTTCTTTTTCACACTTTCCCCTTTTAAAACCCTTCGTACCCAATTCTTCGCAAAAACTTTTTTTAAAACAAATTTTACCAAATTCTCCCCAACTTTTTTCCCAAAAACATTGGTACCAAATTTTCTCACACTTTTCCTTTAACCCCATTCTACCACTTTTTTCCCCCTTTTTTTTTTTTTTCTTCTTTACACTTTTTTAACACCTTCTACCAATTCTTCTCACACTTTTTCCTAACACATTTTAAACCCTTTTTCCAACCCTTCTAACCCCCTTCACCACTTCTTTTTCCCCCACTTTCTTAAACCCATTCACCCCCTTTTTCTCACACTTTTTCCCCCTTTCCCCCTTTTACCAACCCTTCACGTTCTCAACTTCTCCTTAAAAACTTTTTTTTACCCCCTTCTCCACCTTCTAAAAAAACCCCTTCTTTTTACTTTTTTCTCACACTTTTCAACACATTCTAAACCCCTTTTTTTCCCCACTTTTCTTAGACCCCCTTCCACCACTTTTTCCCCACAAATTTTTTTAAACACATTTTACCACTTCTTTTCCCCACCCTTTTTAAAAACATTCTACCACTTCCCTTCCCCACCCCTTTTTCCTAACACATTCTACCACTCTCTTCCCCACCTTTTTCCTTTAAAACCCTTCTACCACTTCTTCCACACTTTTTCCTTTAAAACATTTTTACCACTTTCCCTTTTCCCCACTTCTTTTTTAAACCCATTCTACCAAATTCTCTCACACTTTCCTTTTAAAACCTTTTTTTCCATTCGTTCCACACTTTCGGGAAAAAATTTTACCACTTCTTCCACAATTTTTTTAAAACACTTTACCAATGCTTCTCAAAAGGCTCTTTAAAACATTTCTACCCCTTCTTTTCACACCTTTTCTTAACACATTCCCCCCCACTTTCCACACTTTCTTTAAACCCCAATTTTACCACTTCTTTTCCCCACTTTTTCTTTAAACACATTCCCCACTCCTTCCCAAACTTTTCTTAACCTTCTCCCACTCTTCCACACTTTCCAAACCCCTTCACCCCTCCTCTCACACTTTTTTAACACACTACCACTCCTCCACATTTTAACACTTCTACCCTTCTCTCAATTCCTTAAAACATTCACCACTTCTCCCCTTTTTCAACCACACCACCCCACCTTTTTTAAACACTTTTTCCCACTTCTCCTCACACAAAATTCATATACATCCCCAACTCTCCCCCTTTCTTCTCCAACCTCAACCACCCATAAACCCCTATCCCCCAAAAAAGGGTTACCAGCCCCGCAACCACCCAACAAAAAACCCGCTAAAAACTGAAAAACCCCTTTAATGTAGGGGGCCAAAATAAATGAAAAGGGAGTATAAAAACTGAAAACAAAACCCCGGGCAAAAAGAAATATTTAAAAGAATTTTAAAAAAACCCCATGAAAATTTTGGCAAGGGTAGGGGGTGATTGGACTGTTCAATGCTATGTTCAGGAGGAAAAAAAACCAAAAACCCTTACGAAAAACCTTTCAGACACCCCATTGGGAAATAAATTTTTTTGTCATCATAAAAAAAACATCGGTTTTCCAGACAACGCAAACATTTCGGCCCCTCCTCCGGAAGCCCGTTTTCCCTTTGAACACCAAAAAAAAAGTTTTCTATGCCTCTATTCACACAAACAAAAAAAAAACCGAATACACAAATAATTAGAAAGTTTTTAAAAATGCCCGGGATGAAACCCAAAACCCATATACACAAAAATATAGACCCATAATTCAAAATTTTTTTCAAAATTGTTTGGGAGGGGTCATTGTAACGTTACTGCTTTGAAACTTTAGATGAAAAAAGACTTGTTTTTAAATATAAATAAATATATTTATATAAAAAATAAAAATTTAAAATGTAAAAAAATATTAAAATATAAAATGTATAAATATAAAAATAAAAATATATAAATATAATATATATATAAATATATTTTTTTATAAAAAAATAACACCCCCCCCTTTTCCCCCCGAAGATACCCCATTGTTTTTTAAATTTTAAATATTAAAAATTTTTTTGCCCCAAAAAAACGCTAAACTTTTTTATTTAGGGGATTTTTTTTTTTCTAAAAAATCGAAATTCAAAATTTAAAATTTTTTGAACATTTATTAATAACGGGTAGTGATCACACCCCCAAATTATATTTATTTATATATAAACAAAACACACCATATATATATATATATATAATTTATAATAAATAAAATATAATAAATATTAAAATATATATATACAACACAAATGTATTTTCATCACAAAATTTTAATGCATATGCGGGAAATTTTAAAGGTTTTGGGCGTGTGGGTTAAAGGGTAACGCCAGAAAGGGGGGCCCGGACCCTGTGCCACTCCCAAAATAATTTGCTAAACCATAACTCTGTGGGGGGTACAAAAGAGAGCTCCAAAATCCAAGATGGAAAGGGGCATTTCCCCTTGCGGCCTGCTGTTGCCTCCGGGGAAAAAGTGGAGAGTTTGGTCTTTCGGGTGTGTGGGAACCTTGCCCCATCCTTCCCACATTTTGTCAAAATTCTCCGGGGGGGCCCCCCTAAAATTTTGGGTTACAGGCGGGAAATTTTTTTCCAAGGGGCCTTGATTTTTTCCCCCCAAAAATACCTAGCTATTGCATAAGTCAGGGCATCCTAAAAATTTGTTGGGAAACAAACAATTTTCCCCCATCAGCTTTTATAAATCTATAACGGGGGAATGAGGGGAGTTGTATTTTTCCCCCAACAAAAAAAGGGGGCCCAAACATTTTGAGGATGCCGGGCAAAAGTCTTCTTTTTTAAACGATCTGGAGGAAGCCACCAAAAAATTGGGGGTCCGGTGTGGGGATTTACTGGGCCTTTTTCCAGACCTAAACCGGACTTTTTTGCATAAAAAAAAGGGGGCAAAAGGGAAAAAGGGCGAGAAATCCACGGGGCCTCTATTGGATGTAGTATGGATGACCCAAACCCCTAGGGAGGGTATAACTTTTAAAATTTTTAGCTCACAGGACCTACAATGTAAAAGGGATTTGAGAAAAAAAACCCGTTGGGGCTCATTTTAAAAGACAGTTTTTTTGGGGGGTTTTGGGAATGTAAAACTTTGGTGAAAATTTACAAGGAAACCACCCCTAGAGTTCATACCGGGGGCCCAAACCCCTTTTTTGGGATAGTTTTCCTAAATCCCTCGCCATATGGTGCTCTGCCCATATAGGGGTAAAAAATATTAACCATAAAAAAAACTTTGTCAAAATTTAAAAGTAGCATACAGTATGGGTGCCCGGGAAATGGTGTCATACATTGGCCAAATAGCACTTACCTAAGTCGCAATGCTATACGGGCACCGCCATCACCAGGACCGGGATAATGGGTGGCAGAGATGGCAAAGACCTGGGGCGCTGTAACGGCAAGGTTGGGTTTTAAAATCCCTAAACCGCCGCAAAGGGGGTTTGATTTTGCTGCGGCGTAAAGGCCCCTACCAGGTTCCCAAACCCCCCTACGCGACACCCACGGTGGCGGCTGAGGTGTAGCGGGGTACCAACGTAATACCAAACTCGAAGTCTTTAAACAGGCGGGATAGGTCGGGGGAAAGGGGGGCAAAGGTTTGGTCAGGAGAACTTTTAAATTGAAGGGGTCACCAACTTTGGGAAACACCAGGACGCACAGAGGGAAAACATTTTCCCTCAAAAGGGCCCTTGCGCACAATAAAAACCGGCGGGGAAGGGCCCTGAGGTTTTTACCAATAAATGGGGGACCAGGGGGCCCGGAAATTTTTTCCAAATTTAACCGGCGCCGGGGCCCCTTTTTAAATCCGGGGGGGGGGGGGGGGAAAGCCAGGGGCGCGGGGGGGGGGCCCCCCCTTTCCCCTAGCACCGGCAAAAAAGAGCCCGGGGGAAAAGGGGAAACGGGGCGGGGGGTAAGGGGAAAAGGCTCCCAGGAGAGGGGGTTTGAAACCCGACACGGGGACCGGCCCCAAAACCCGCCCCCTGGCGCGGGGGAACCACGGGGAAAACGGGGCACCCCGCAGCCCACCCCGGGGGGCTGCGGGACCGCCCCGGGGAACGGGCACCACCTTTTTCCCAAACCCAAAGGGGGGAAATTGGGAAAAGGTTTGAAATTGGGCATTTTTTCGAAAGCAAAGCCACTTTGAACACGGGGGTGGGGCTCATTTTAGTTACTTTGGGGCATCTACTTTTATTACCGGGTTAACCATCGCTGGTAAATGTCTCAATGTCTCTTGCCCACCCTTTTGGTAAACCCTTTAAATTCAATGTACAATTGTACGGGAGGGGTCCCACCCTTCTGCCTCCAATTGGGTTTCCTCTCTGTTGCAGCCCGGGGGTTTTTGGGACCTGTTAACAAAACGCCGGGTTTCCAAATAAAGCCCCCTCCGGCCTGCTATTTTAATACCTCAATACCCAAGGGCCAAAGGCAACTGATAATGGGGGAAGCTGAAAATTGCACACTTTTTCCCTTGCATACGTTAATATGAGAAAAAAGGGGAATTTTTTAAAGGCCCCGCTCTTAAAAAGGCCCCGATCTGACTGGGAATGCCTTTTTTGGGTTTTGGGTTTTAAAAACCCCTTTCTTTTTTTCTTTTCGGGTTTTTTGCAAGAAGTTTTTCTGAAAAAATTGAGGGGGTTTACAAATCCCCTTTTTTCCCAAAAAAAGACAATGTTTTATTTTAAAATTTTTTTCCCTCCTAAAAAACCTACTAAGACTTATTTTTGGGGGTTTTTTTCCTTATTTTCCATGAACAAAAATTATTTATTTTGTTGAACAAAACACAAAATGTTTTAATATACTGTACTTGTTTTCTTATCACAAAAAACACAAAAGCACCCAAACTCTAAATTTGCAAAAAAAAATGCCCTTTTTTTTTTCCGGGAAAAGGGGAAAAGGTTAAAGTGGGCCCCCGCACCCCCGGGAAATTGGACTCAGTTCACCAGGGTACCCACCCCTTTGGAGGGGTTAATTTCCCCCAAAAGACTTTGGGGGCATGTTACTACCCATTTATTAACTATTCCCGCCCCAACGATAATAAAATTTCCCTCATCCAAATTTTCTAAAATTGAAAACCACATTTTTTCAAAATTTCCCGGCAGTTTTAAAAGGGCCCTCTTTTCCAAAAATCTAGGGGGTTTTTTGGATGTGAAAATTTTTATTGGGGTCACTGGGGGTAGGGATTTATTTCCCCTTGGTAGGGGGGATGAGTATTTAAACTTAAATTTCCGTGTGAATTCTGACTTGAAATACTTTTTTATATGGATATACCCTTTGAGAAGACTCCCCCCAAACCCCTTCCCCCCGGAGAAAAGTTTTTGCCCAAAAAGAAAAAATAAATCACAGTAGTGCCCCAAGTGGCAGAATTTTGAGAATTTTTTTTGGGATTCTGCAAAAACTTCTTTTGTTTTAAACCCAAAATGGGGAATACCTCTCCTTGGGGAAGCACCAATATGTTTTGGGGGAGATTTGAAATTCCCTTTTTGCACTCCATGAATAAACTGCATTTCACAAAAAGCATTTTTGGAAAAGGAGCTGAGAACTCAAAAGCCCTCTATTCGATTTAACAAATCCCCAATTTTGCTTTTGCACACTGAGTCCCTTTTAAAAGCAAAAAAGGGTTTAGCCAACCAGTAACAACCCCCTCCCGCCCTTTCCCCTGTTTTTGGGGTTTTTTCCCCCATCATGCAGATGATTGCCCAAGACAGAGACCCCAAAAAAAAAAGCCCCACTGGGGCCCCAATGCAAAATCTTTAAAAGGGGCCCCCCCCTCCCAATGCCCCCTAAAGACTGGGGAACTTCTTATTGGGAGAGAGGCCTTTGGGTTTTTTTTCAGCCCTAGGGCCCGGGAGCTACTGCCATCTCGCAAAACCCCCATTTGCAAAGGCCCCGACCCACTTGCAGTTTTTTTCTACAATGGGTCACACAGTTTAAATAAACTCCTCGCCCCGGGGTAAATACCCAGGCGATGACACGTCCCGTAGCTTTTGTGTTTTTGGGGGGAAAAAAGGAGGACATGCATTGTCCGCTTCCTCTCCCATTGTTCTTTTGTTGGGATTACAATTTCATGTAAGAGACTTCAGGAATTCTTTTCACAATTTTTTAAATCTGTACAGGGTCCTTATAAAATTTCATTATATGACAGAGCCCTGAGTATTATATCCCATCGCTCTGCAACAATGAGCAGAAAAAAAAATCGTATTCAAAAGAGCCCTACAAACCCGGGGAAGCCCCGGATTACATGAAAAAAAAAAATAAATAGGATTTTTTAAGAATATTCAGAAAAAAGATTTTGTTTTTTTTTGCCCTTTTGGTTAAAACAATTTTGGGTGATTTGGGTTTTTAAAAGCTTTTTTAACAGTTCATGACATGTTTTTCCGGGGCATTTTGTTTTTTAATTTGCGTTTTCCCCCGAAAAAAATTTTTCCCTGAAAATAACCCAAAAAAAATTTTTAATGTTTATAAAAAGAAATAGGGGAAAAAATAAAATCTAAATAAAGTCCTTTTGTTAAGGGTTGTCCAATAAACCAGCAATTTTTTTTTAAAAAACCTTTTAAAGGGGGGCATGTCTGAAAAAAAGCTTTGGGCTAAGAAATTTTCTTTTCTTGTTGCCTATAGCAACCCCAAACAGGGTTTCCCCCTTTTATTCATATAGTGCACTGAAAAAATAAAGGGGGATCCCCGATTGGTTTTCAAAAGGGAACAAAAAAGTCTTAGACCAAGACAGTTTTTTTAGCATGTGCCCCCAAATGTCTTCCCGATTCCTTAACCATCCCCTGTTTATGTTTTTTTCTTTTTAATTTGGGGGCTTTTTTCCCTGTGCCGTATTTCCTTCCCTTTTCTGCAAGGGTGACAGCACATTTTTCCCGTAAGAAACCCCGTTTACCCCTTTGCAAACCCAAAAATTTTTCAAACCCCCATTTTTTCAAAAATTTGTTTTTTATTTTGCCGGGGTCTCTTTAAACAGGGGGAAAAAAGGGCCCTGGAAAGGCCCTGTACTGGGCCCTTTCCCCAACACAAAACTTTACAACTGGGGCCCTTCAATTGGAACAGAAAAAATAAAAAAAAAACACACCTCTTAAAAAGCCTACCCACAAACTTTTTAAACAATTTACGGGGGGAAGGAAGGAAACATTTAACCCCGGGGCTGACTTATCCATAGGCCCCACTAGGGAAACTGTCCAGGGGGTTTTTAGGACACAAGGACTCTGGGGGGTCAGAGGTATGCTCTGACCAGCCAGAGTCCTTGTGCTCCTAGAGCCCCTGGACAGCTGCCTAGTGTGCCTCATGGATAAGACAGCTCTGGTTATGTGTCTTTCTTCCTCCCTCCCAACCTCAGCCTCAGTGCATAACTCATTTTCTTCCCACATGTTGAAATTTTGGGGAAAGCAGAACCAAAGGGGTGTTGCTTCAAAGCCTGTTCTGAAAAAGCCACTTCTCCCAAGTCACCCGATCTCCTGGGCTCCACACGGAGCTGTTTCCATTGTGTGTGGAGACACAAAGAATTACTAAGCTTCCTTTCGTGACGCAGCTGATGTAGAACTGGAGGAAGCCCACAGGAAATGTAATGAAAGTTCATTATAAAAGTAACACAATTCTCCAACATGCTTCCGTTCCAATTCCTCATAATTTTCAAGATCATTGCTTGCTGTTAGTCAATAGAAACCTCTATTTCCTACAGTAGAAAAAAACTGTCCTGATCATGCAGTGGACACACAGATGCTTGGTTTGTTACAGTACAATACAGTGATCAGAAATCTGTCTTCTAATGAGTCCAGTAGCTCCTGATGACCGGCACAGGTTTTTATTGATTTAAATTTTTTATTGGTAAGAGGTCAACGCCCTTATCTATCCAGATCAGAGAGCAGCTACTAAGAGTATCTCTCCCTCAGGAGGACCTAGGATAGCTATGCATTACACAGACAGCCTGTTGATTTAATTGAGAACAGTGTAATGCCTCATCTTTCCTGTGGGGGCACTGCAGGGAAACTGGCATTTCTACAATCATTCTCAAATCGACTGTTCTTTTACCCATGACTTTTCTATTCATTTTCTCCTTCCTACTTCTCCTGTACATCTCCAGGCTGGCAGCCTCCAGAGATTACTGTGTCTGAACTATAAAGTCAGCTGTAGATATGTATCATATCAAAATCTTATTTCACAGCTAAAATAACAAATGCATTGAAGGCAGAGGAGCTGAGGGCCTTAGTGGTAAGCTAGAACACAGCGCACTCATTAGAGGGTCTTACATCAGGAGCTGCTGTGTGGGATCACCATGTCTCCTTATCACTGCTGGGATGATCTATGAGGAGGGAGCAGAGTCCCACAACAAGCAAAACTGATTGACTTTTCTCCAAAGAAAATAGATTTCTTGTACATCTGGTGTTCTTGCAGCGATGTGGCAGGCTGGCTGTCCAGCTCTAGGAGACATGGAGACACCATAGACGGTGCTGCACACATTTGCCTCTGGGGGTTATAACAGTGTTTATGTAATATCATCTATAGGGAATGCATCACATATTAGTGATTTAGTACATAGGGGGGATGCACTTTGCCCATCCGGTAATCCCTCAGCTCTCTGACCTGCTGCTTTCAGACTTTCATCTCCAGCTCATATATAATTCCCCCAACTTCATCCATTGCCGGTTTGTTTTCCTTTCTTAATATGTCTTGGACGGCATAGCTATTAGCCTCCTGTAATTTTTGAAATTGCATAATATAAATACTATCTATCTATCCAATGAATGTCTCTATCTATCTATCTATCTATCTATCTATCTATCTATCTATCTATCTATCTATCTATCTATCTATCTATCTAATGTACGTCTATCTATCTCTCATATCTATCTATCTATCTATCTATCTATCTATCTATCTATCTATCTATCTATCTATCTATCTATCTAATATCTCTCATATCTATCTATTATCGCTCATATCTATCTATCTATTATCTCTCATATCTATCTATCTATCTATCTATCTATCTATCTATCTATCTATCTATCTATCTATCTATCTATCTATCTATCTATCTATCTATCTATTATCACTCATATCTATCTATCTATCTATCTATAATCTCTCATATCTATCTATCTATCTATCTATCTATCTAATATATATCATTTCTATCTATCTATCTATCTATCTATCTATCTATCTATCTATCTAATATCTCTCATATCTATCTATCTATCTATCTATCTATCTATCTATCTATCTATCTATCTATCTATCTACCCATCCACCTAATTATCTCTCATATCTATCTATCTATCTATCTATCTATCTATCTATCTAATATCTCTCATATCTATCTATCTATCTATCTATCTATCTATCTCTCCCTCTATCTATCTATCTATCTATCTATCTATCTATCTCTCATATCTATCTATCCCTCTATCTCTCATATCTATCTATCTATCTATCTATCTATCTATTATCTTTCATATGTATCTATCTATCTATCTATCTCATATCTATCTATCTATCTATCTATCTATCTATCTCATATCTATCTCATATCTATCTATCTAATATCTCTCATATCTATCTATCTATCTATCTATCTATCTATCTATCTATCTATCTAACTATCTATCTATCTATCTATCTAACTATCTATATATCTATCTATCTATCTATCGAACAGGAAGTGTCAGACTCTTATTAGGCTTAGTGGCCAAAGTGAAAACTGCAGGACTTAAGAATTATTAATACATATTGAAAGTGATATGGAAAATTAAAAAAAAAATAACCAAAAATTCTTTAAAAAAGTGTTGAACATAAAAATGTAAGTTAAACAATAAGTCATTTTTGATGACACATTCCCTTTAACATTGAAAATTACCCCATATATTGGTCATTGTGTATTTCCCAGAAAATGAAACTCAAAAATACTGGACCCCAGCACAAATTCTGTAATCTGGACCCACACAAACCACATACCCTTTACAATGGAGCAGTGGTCTCAAACTGCGGCCCTCCAGCTGTTGGGAAACTACAACTCCCATCATGCATTTATATAATCTATAACAGTGGGCATGATGGGAGTTGTAGTTTCCCAACAGCTGGAGGGCCCCAGTGTGAGACCACTGCAGTCGAGGCTTCGTCTCATGTGGCAAGGAGGTCTTTGGGCTCCTTTAGGCACCAGGGCCTGGTTGTCATTGCTTTGTCAGCAACCCCTTTACCTATAGATTTCAGAGCACGGTTGAAACCTGCTGAGGCTACAACTCTTATGGCCTGTAAATGCAGTTACCTGGTGAAAGCTATTAGCTGGAGAAAGTTATAGCAGTGTGAGTACTAATGGAGCCCCCAGGGATCTCACCGTTCACTACGATCACCAAATTTTAGAAATATGAAATCATGTGTCACAGATCAGCCGGCCGCCTGCCAATGTCATTTGTATGGAAAAGCCAAGGTAGGGAGCTGTGGAAGCCCAGATGGTCTCATTTGCTTTAAGTCGACAGGATTGTTCAGCTGCCAGCTAAAGCCAAAAGCAGCAAAAAGAATCCAAAATTAAAGGGATATTCTCCTAAACAAGCTCTGAATTCTAAGTCATTGGCCGTCCGAGTAGCTTAAAGGGTGCATAAGATAAGGTGCTTCTAAAATATGAAGTGCACGGACTGAGCTGCGATACCAGACACAGTCATGTCTTTGCAATCTCGTTCAACCCTCCTGGCCTTTTCCTGGACCTGTAAGACACTGTTACAGTCGTTCGGTCATTAGGTTCTCCAGGGGGACCGACCAGCAGCGCGCCGGACCAGGCCACGCCCCTAGGGGAGGCGCGCCATGACCCGGCGTGCTGGGCGCGGCTAAGCCGCTGCGGACGTGCGGCCGGAAGGGTGGGCGGAGCAATAAAAAGGCTTTTAGTTACCCCCCCTTTCCGGCCGTTGCCAGTCTCGGCCGTTTCCCGGGCAGTTTTGGGACGTCCGCACGGCGCGCTCCTCTCACTGGGGACAATTTTTGGCTCTTTTGCGGCGTATGGGGGCACGCAGGGACCGCTGGTTAGGGGAGGGGGTGGGGGGCCTCTTGGGGTCCGTCGATCCGGGCTCGGCACGTCGGGTGCCTCGGGGTTAGGGGACCCGGGGGATCCGGCTGTGCTGCGGGTGGGGGGCGGGGCAGAAAAAATAGCCACATCCCCGCTCCCCCGGGGGGCAGGCTAGGGGCCGCAACGGGCAGGACGCTGCCCCGCAAGGGGGTAGCGCTTTGGCGCAGGCGCTGGGCTCGCCCCCCGCAGGGGTTAGCCCGTTTATACCCCAGGGCTCGCCTCGCCAGCGGACCCCTTTTGGGACCCTTTCAGGCCGGGGGGGCAGGCCCAACCTGGGGGTCGTCCTCCCGGTCGGGGGGCATCCTAGTCGGCCGCGGGCTCTGGGGAAGGGGTTTGGGTCGGGGCCCACCCGGGCTCGATCTGCCGTGCTCCCTCTTCTTCTCTCCCGGTCGGTGGTAACGGGGGCCCTGCCTGGCGATGTTCCGGTCGGGAGGGCCACCCGGAGCGTGACAGAGGAGGGCGGGTGAGATTTCCCCCTTTTGGCAAAGGGGACAGCGCCCGGGAATGAGGGGCGACGGTGGGGTTCGGTCCCCCGGCGTGGCGGAAGAAAAATTCGTGTTCCCCGGGTTCGGGGCCTGGCAGGTGCCGCCCCACCCCCGCGACCGCCCCGGGTCGGGCCTCCCCTTATTGATGCTGAGCCTTGACCCCGGCCCCGGGGCGGCGATACGACGGTGCTTTTCTGCGTGAGGTCCAGGTTTCCGGTAAACGGCGGTTTTTCCACGCCCCCACGAGCCCGGAGTATATGTCTCTGCCCCCCATTACTTTCCCCATTTTGCAGTCGCAAGGGGGCTATTGGTAGGGGGTTTCCCGGTACTTAGCTGGGGGGGCCGGGCGCATAAACGGGGGGGGGGGGCCACCCAGAGACTGGGTCGCGGGGTTTCTGCGGGATTTCTTGGGAGGTTTGGGGTTTGGGGAGAGGGAGTCGGGGGGGGGTCACCAGGGGAATGCTTGGGGGGCGCCATCGCCGCCATGCCCCCCCCGAGAAATTTGGGGACAAAGGGGTTCGCCCAGGGCCCCCTTGGAGCATTTGGGGGTGTGAGGGTGTCAGTGCAACGGAAAAAATCCCGCAGGAAGTTCATTTTGGATACAGGGCAAAGGGGGAGGTATATGTCTGCTTTGAAGGTCCGCTGGGGGCGCACCTAAACAAGATTGAGGGAAAGATCTGGAAGGACGATAGAGAATCTTCTCCCTGCTGCCCTTGGTAAAGTTTAACGGGACAAGGGAAAAAAAGAGAAATAAAAAGGGAGGAAGGAGAAGCCCGGGTGGCGACTTTTTCCGCAGACTTTTGCTAATTGCTGCAGCTTTTTGCGATACTGGCGAGTGTCGTCGGGAAACGCCCGGAATTTTTTGGCCTCTTTTGCTAAGGGATGCGATTGGGGGGGCCATCGGGCGTTGGGGGGCAGGCGGGGGCTCATACGACACATTTTTTCGCAGAGAAAGCAATTTCACCTTCCATCAGGGGGGGACCAGAAAGACATTGGTCCGGGCTAAAAGTTAGGGCCCCCAAAAATTTGGGGGCACCCCCTTTCTTGGGGGGGCCGGGTCGCCCGGGCCGGGGGGGTAATGGGGAGTTAGCGGAGCACCCTCCACCCCGAGGTTCAAAAAGGGGGAGGGTTTCGGGCTATTTAATGGAGGGCATGCAATTTTTTGGGCCGGCTGTCGTTCAAACATGTCTGCCTTTCTGCGCAGCACCACTCACCCTTTTACCTCCGCGTTTCAAAAAGGGGTCGGAGCAAAGGGGCGGGTGGGGGTTGGGTCGGGGGGCGACACCGGTGAAACGGGGCGCGATGGAATTTTTCTACCCCCTTTCCCCCGGAAGGGCAACCGAACTTTTTGGCCGCCGGGTTTGGGAGGGGTTCGAAAATTCCCCCCCGGGGTCACTCTTTCCCTTTTTTGGGTTAAGAATTAAGGCGGCCCACGAACCCCACGGTGGGGGCGGGAAAAATTGGCTAAGAAGTGGCTTTTGGGGGAATGGCATCCCATTTGAGTTCTGCTTTCCCAAGACCGGGGGGGGGGCCCCGCCGTTTGGGGGGTGGTCCCGAAGAAGGGGCGGGAAAATTTCGGCTCATTCACCATTTGTCCTTTCCAAAAGGGCCAATCGTTAATGTGGGATATCCCCGGGAACTGTTTTCGGGGGTTTTTACACCCCTTAATAAGGGGGTGTCTTAGTTGGGCGAAGGGGCGCCCCTTTTTAAATGCTAAGGCGGACATTGAGTCAGCATTTCGATTTTTTGCCAGTCCACGGGATATTTTTTGAAATTGTTGGGGTTTTTTTTGGAGGGGAATTTTTTTCGGGGACTTTTGCTTGCCAATGGGATTTTCACTATCGTGGGGCCTTTTTTGAGGCTTTTAGCACTTTTTTGGAAGGGTTTGGTTCGGGAGGTGTCGGTTGAGTTTCCATCTTTTCATTATCTGATGTTTTTTTCTGTGGGGGTCCCGGGTCTCCAGTGTGTGGGTCTTTGCTCGCTCATTAAATTGGGAACGGAGCGGTTCGGGTGTCCCGCTGGCCCCGGGGATAAGATGAGGTCCGGCACGTGCCAAAATTTTTTTGGGGATTTGCATTGACCTGTCAGGGATGCAGTTACCGTCCAAAAATTTTGGACGACTTAGGGCGGGGGGTCTGTCGACGCGGATTGCGCAAGTTTCCTCTCAGAGACTTCATCTTATTTGGGAAGCTAAACTCGCGTGCAAATCATGCCCATGGGGCGGTGTTTTTCCGTCGTTTGGGCCAGCGGACTTGGGGGCGGATAACCTCATCTTTTTGGCGTCTGAGGGGCGAACACAGGATGATCTGATTTTTTGGGGGCCATTTTTTGGAGCATATAATGGGCGGTCGATTATTCTGCAGGGGAATTGCCCCTAATCAGGAATCGACATTTTTCACGATGCGCGGGTACAGGTTTTTGGTCCCATTGGGGGGGAGTGGTGTGCAGCCCCTGGCCAGAGGCATGGGTACGCTCCCAGTTATTGGGAATTGGCTTCCTGGAATTGTTCCTACGGGGGGCATTTTGAACTGTGGGGTGACTTTTTCCGGGATCGAAAGGCCCTTTTTTTTCTGATAACTTGGGGGGGGTTTCGGAATTAAACAATTTGACGGCCTCTTCGCCACCGGTAGTACGTCTTTTGCGCTTGTTGGTTTTGGTCCTGGACTTAATTCATGGGTAGGGCGGAGCATTTCCGGGGTCCAAAAGGGTTTCGCGCTTTTTTCTTTCCGTTTCGTGGGAACGGTTTCCGGACCTTGGCTCCTCGGCGGCGGAACGCGGGGAGGTCCCCAGCCCCAAAGACCGGGGCCCTTTCGGACGCGGACACTGATGGGCGTCTTTGTCGGGGGGAATTTGGGGCGTTATGGGGCGGCTTGGGGGCAGGGGCAACGGGTCATGCTCGGGAAATTTGGTATCGGAAGAGGACACATCGGGCTCTGTTGTTTGGTTGGGGCATGTTCGGTCTCGGATGGTGGGGCGCCGAACTCTCCAAATTTAAATGTGGGGGTTGGCTTTTGGTTTCAGAATGCGAGGGTTTACGGATTTTTACCAAGGAGTTTTGTGGGTCCGGGCCCTTGGGGGTTATAGGCTTTCCCCAAAGGGGCCAGGATTCGCGCGACCATGGTTTTTTGTTTTTGCGGAACCCTTTTTGGCAGGTTTTGGAAAGTCGCCGCTCGGGCTACGATTTGTTTTTCCCCGTCTAGCGTTTTCTTTGGGCATTTTTTGGGGGTTTTGCGGATGGGGATTGGTGCCCCCTTTCGGTTAAAAGGGGGGGGGGGGCCTTCAACAGGGGGATGTGTCCGATCTGGGTGAGCATTTTTTTTTTTTGGGCTGCGTCGTCAAGACAGATCGGGCTGGCAGGGGGGTGCGGGTGACACTGGGGGCATTCCGGGTGCGCAATTTTCCGTGGGTGTTGGCGGAATTTTTGATCGGGGGGAGGGCGGAAGAGGGCCTCTTCTGCGGGATGCAGGGGGGGTCGTTTTTGTCCCGTTTTCAATTTTCAGCAGTGTTCAAGGGGGTGTTGGAGGTGGTCGGGCCTTGACCCTGCTATTTTGCCCGATTCATTCCGGATCGGGCGGCTACCGAGGGGCGGGGTTGGGGGGCCTTATCGGGAAATGGTTCGGGGGGATGGCAGAGGGATCGGACAGGTTTCGGCTCATATAGGCCACTCTGGCGGTTGAAAGGGAGGGATGGATGGGGGTTTTAAAAGGGGTTCAGTGCCATATGCGATTTATCCCCTTTTTTTTCTTTTTCTCCAGTTCCCCTCCGTTCCTGGGGTGGACCTTGGCCATTCGTATGTTCTTTGGGTGCTGAGTGAGCAGTATCGCCGGGCGGCCCCTTGGGATTCTACAAGGTGCGTTTCGCTGGCGGGCGTCGTGGGGGCGGTGGGTTAGGGGTGGCCCGGAGGGGACGCATTTCCCTTTGGGTAGGGGCCCCGATATTTTTTTGCTCCATTTAGGGGAATGATTTGGGTCTTTTAAACCCAGGAGCTGGTTAAGAGCATAAGTATGACTTGTTGCGATTAGGGGGTCATTCCCGGGGATATTATCGTTTGGTCAACTTTGTTTCGGCATCATTGGGGGTGCCCCCCTCGGTTGAGAGGGGAATAAGGGAAGGGGTTAAATAAACGGGCGGGGGCGAATTTTTTGGCTAGGAATGGAGGGGTGATTGTCGGGACATGAGTTTTGGGGCCGGGAGGGACAAATTTTTGGCTTCAATGGGGGGACTCTGACGGGGGTTGTTTGGACTTGGTCCTGGGCCTTCAGAGGGCATCGAGAGAGCTTTGGGGGCCCGGGGGGGGCCTCGCAGCATGAGGTTTTATGCTGCTCGGGGGGCGGCGGGGGTTCTTGAATTGGACGAGGGGAAACGGGGAGGGGGTCATTCGGGGTATGAAAACCCCCAGATTTGGAAAAAGGTGAATCGCCTGGGGGAAGGTGGTGGCCTTGCAGCTGGAATCCCCGCAAGCAAAAAAGGGTGACCATTTGTATGGCTTTAGGACCCCCGAGCCAGTGGGGGGTACGGGGTGGGGAAAATGTGGGTTTGGTTTCCCCTTCGGGGATTTGGTCCAGTCGGGGGGGTTGTTCCAAGGGCCCTTGCCCCATTGTTTTTGGGATTAACGGTTTTTAAAGGTTATTATGGGGAGTATATATATTTATTTATAGTATGTTCATAATAATGAAAAAAATATTTTTTATATAGTGGGCATTTGGGGATGAATGGTGGTACATAATCATATAAATATAGGGATTATATTTTTGTATACAATTTTTTTATATTGTATTTTGTTAAATAAAACGCTGCTTGGCCATTTAAAACCAATTCATATTGATGTGTAAATTTAAGGGGGCACGCAGGGGGGGGGGATAGGGGTATGGGCGGGGGGGGGGAGGGGTTGGTCAAGGGGTTGGCTGAAGTCTCCTCTGCAGTGGTCAAGCACGCCCGGGGGGGGGGCCCCCCCAACCCCCTAGGGAGGGGCCCCAGACCCGGGGGCTGGGGGGGGGCTAAGCCGCTGCGGACGTGCGGCCGGAAAGGGGGGCGGAGCTATAGAAGGACTTTTAGTTACCCCCCCCCCCGGCCTTTTTCCAGTCGTCGCGCGATCCGGCAGTCCCACCCCCCCCCCCCTAAATTTTTTGGGGGAACGGAGTTTTTATAGGTGGGGTTTTCATGGGAGCCGTTGGCGGGGGGGGTTTTTTGGAAATTTGGGCAGGAATACGGGGAGGGAGTCCCTTCGGGGAATGATTCCCCCCAGGGGTTTGGAAAAGGGGAATCACCTGGCGAAGGTGGTGGCTCTTGCAGCTGAATCCCTGCAGAGCAAAAATGGGGGGAGCCATCTTGTATGGTTTAGGGCCCCCGGCCAGGGAGTACGGCTTGGGGTAAAATTGGTTTGGTTCCCTTCGGGATTTGGTCGCCAGGGTCGTTGTTGGGGGGTTCCAAGGCCTCTGCCCCATCTGTTTGGGGGTTTTAAAGATTAAGTTAAAAAAGGGGGAGATTATTATTTATTTAATGTATGTTCAATATATAGTATTTTGTATTATAATGTGGCATTTGGGGTTGAATGGGGGTACATATATACTAAATATAAATAAAGGGGGTTTATTTTTTATGACAATTTATTTATGTTTATTTTGTTAAAAAAAAACGGGGTGCTGGCCATTTTTAAAACCAACAGTATTGATGTTTATTCAAGGGGCACGCAGGGGAAAGGGGGGGGGAGGGGGATGACTGGGGGGGGGGAGGGGGTTGGTCAGAGGGTTGGCTGAAAGGCATCACTCTTTCAGTGGTCATGTAAAGTGGAACGATTGCCAATCATCCTGTCATTTGCACTTGCCAAGCTGAAACCAGGGCCTCCTTGTGAATTTACAAACCCGCTTTTCAGGGTAAAGTTTATAACCCCAAAGAACGCGCAAAAAAAAACACCTGTTACATCCATTCTTCTTGGGGATTTTGCAAAGGCCACAGCGTGATAGATGCATGGAGGGTAACCCTTTGCCAAACCCCCAGAAAAAGCTGAGGGGATCTATAAAGATAATAAACGGAAGGCTACATTTGGCAACCATAGAAGGGGCAAAAATAGACATAAGAAGAGCAGTAAATTTTTTTTTATAAGGTTCCCCCTACATTGCCACATAAAGGATTAAAATAAGATAAAATTCTCTCCGCATGATTTTTCCTTTGGGTTAAATATTCCGTATTCTCTGACAGGGGTGGGAAACCTTTTTGTATCTGTTTTTTTACTACCCTTTTCCCCAAAATAACAGTGTCTTTTATTAATTTTTTTCTCCAAAAACCGCTAAAAAACTTATTTTTAGGAGGTCTTATTTGTTGAACATAAAATCAACCTGTATTAATATACTGTAGTGATTTCATCACAAACATCAGCACAAGCAGCCAAACGCTGAATTGTATCAAAAAAATGCAAGGTCTTATTTTTTGGGGGATGTCTTATTTTCGGGGAAACAGGGTATTAATAAAAATTCTAATAAACTTTCAAGTATAAAAGGGTACATTTTCCCCCCAAAATTAAAGGGAGATACTGTGGTACGTAGCCCCTCAAAGAATATGCACAGCTGTATACAGAAATATAATGATATTTGATTATTTAATAGCTAAATAAAGACCAATGGTGACATGTTTGTACAGGGGCTGCGGCAGTAGTCTGACCTCCTTTCAGCCCAAAAACTGGTGCAGCCCTGTGTGCTCGATGTATAGCCAGGCGCACTCCAAAATTAGGCCCAAATTATCGGCCCCGGACACTTTGGAATGCCCGAATCGGGGGGGGGTGCTGGAGGCGTCGCACTAAAAAACCGTAGATTTTGACGCTTATGACGGGGGGACGGCAAACCTAGTACATTCTGCGGCACACCAGACCAAGTTACAAGTGGTTTACCTGAGCCAGTTGTCGTTTTTGGAGCTAGAAAGCCAAATCAAAACCCACATAGATAAGGTTAATAATTTATGTGCATTCTAAGCATGTATGATTAAGGGGCTTAGACGCAATCTTTTTAGGAAAAATTTCAAAAATTAGAAGCACCCCTAATCTATGAACCTGTTCTACTGCGGGTCATAAATCAGGCGCATTCTAGCACAAAGACGACACTTAAAGAGAAACTGTCACATAGATGATGACCCCTTGCTGAGGGGAGCACAAGCCAGTGACAGACCTGCTGTTTCCAGCGCTGTGTCCCTTATTCTGTAAGATGCTGCAGTTTTAGCGCATTTACCCCTCAAATCTTATTCATGAGCAGGTGTTAGCCCCGCCCACCAAAGGCTAGCCCCACCCACCTGACAGTTATTCACATGTTTCTACCTATTCATAGTAATAGGTTAGTCAGTTGAGGTGGGCGGGGATAGCCTCAGTTGAGGTGGGCGGGGTTTGAAAAAACTGACTCTGACTCTTTTCTGGCTGAAAACTGCAGATTTGAGCATTAAATACACAAAAACTGCAGCATCTTACAGAATAAGGGGCACAGCGCTGGAAACAGCAGGTCTGACACTAGCTTGTGCTGCCCTCAGCCAGGGGGGCATAGTCCTATGTGACAGGTTCTCTTTAAAGTGCTCTATCTGTTCCAGCAATAATGTGCCTGGAATTGCCGTACTGAAGCTGTAAATCAGCCCCCTGAAATCAGGCGCATTACACAGTGCCACGGGCGCTCTGTGATACTGGCATACGGGCGACGTAAAAATATAGCGAACAGGGCCGTGCTATATGTCGGACTAAAAAGACATATATGGCTGAGCACCAAAAATCATATATGTCGCCTCAAGTGGGGGCTCACGAACCCCATTGCCCCCACTCGGTCTATATTCAGCTGTGTCTTCTTCTTACCTTTTGTTATTTGTGGGTATTTCTATGCAGGATATTTTGTTAATTTGAGCGATATTGATTCATTAGACATCTTGTTATACATGACTTTCTTTTGCCATCATTGTATTAATGTATACAGCTGTATGTTTTCCTTAGGCCATGTTCACATGGGTTAAAATGGGCCGTTTTTCGATCCGTAATTACGTGCTGAAGTGCGCAAATTACGGGCTGAAAACGTCCCAGTCATTACAGTAATCTACAGTTCTCATAGAGAACTATGGTTACGTCTCCTCTCCCCGCTCGGCGAGTCCGCCGCGGGGGGAGATAAGTGAAATGTGAATTACCAGCGGCGTATACGCGCCACTAGTAATGCAAGTCAATGGGCCGGCGAGGTGCCGGACCCCCGCTCCCTCCCCCGCTACCGCCCCGCCCACCACAGCGTAATTGCGGGGCGTAATTACGTCCCGCAGTTAAGCCGTGTGAACATAGCCTTAAGGGGCTGTGATTTTGATTTTTCAATAAAGTGTTCTACTTGTTTTAAGTTAGTTGTTGGTGTTTTGTGTTCTTGTGTTATTTTTTATTGATACCTATTATTTGTTTGTCCTTTTCTTATTGGCATTAACTATAGAAGGAGTAGAAGATAGATATGAAGATAGAGGTATGAAAGCTTATTTTCCATAGGTTCCTTCCACATTTGCCAGTAATAGAATGAGTAAAAGATATGTATCTTCTACTCCCTCTATTACATACTACTCCCAAAATGTTAGGGATATTTAGCTTTTGGTTGAAATTTCAGAATGAACATAACATTTCTTGAAATGTTTTTTAAATGCACTAAATGAGCCGTTCTCTTCCCTTCTGAATGCACGTGTCCAACTGTTCAGTGTTTCAGTATTTTTTTGCACGACTTGCTGAGCTCTAACAAAGAGCTTAATGGTGAAATTCACAACAGGTGTTTGATCCCTGAATCGCCCAATAAATTAAACAGTCCTCCTCATTTGCTGTTCACATTTTGACATCATGAGGCCAAGGCACCACCTTACAATTGATCAGCAGGACATTGCTATTGCGAGGCTTCAAGCAGCATGCTCTCAGACGGAAGTGGCCACTGAGCTTAGAGTGTCACAGAGTGTCATCATGTTATAACAGAGATATAGAGAAACTGGAAGAGTCCCAGAAAGGCAAAGAAGTGGACGCCCTTTGGCCCTGTCACACACTAATGAGCGCTTCATTTTAACCAATGCCCTGCAGGACCAGATGATGAATGCCGCACAACTCCAGGCATGTTTATATCAGCGTGGTCTGCGTGCTAGACTATTTAATTATATTCTTTAGGTTCCTCCTAAATATGCAACCATAGAAGGAAGAAAGAGTGGAAGATAGATATGAAGGTATAGAAAATAATTTTCTATGCTTTCTTCCTACATTTGCCAATCATAGAGGGAGCAGAAATAGATGTTTGGAGATTTTTTAAATAAGTTCCTTATTTCTCTTACAGTTCTATAGGGGGCCAGTAAGCAGGAACAGTTGACAGCACCTAAGAGGCCATAGGTTATACAAGTTTGCTCTCTGTAGATACTTAACATTGTCATTAGGCTACTTTGCACCTACAAAATATCAACCTTTTTAGAAAAAAACAGGTTAACCTGCTTTGCCCTTTGTGGTTTGAACATCTGCAGTTTAAGAAACCATCCATATTAAGGGATTAGTGCTTCCACAGAAATGCTGTATACATATGTAGAGCAGGCATACACCTTGTCCTCATTAAAGGGATGCAGGTCACGGCCTGCGCTGTGTGTCTGGAGGAGAGATCACCGACTGATGAAATTTTCCATCCCCCAGTCACCATGCCTGAAATATTATAACACGTTTCCTATAGTTATAGCATGTTTTTTCTCAATTTTGTTATACATCTTCCTTTTCCTTGCTTAGTTTTGGAAAGCAATCACTCTTTAGCACAGGTGACTTTGCATTTTAGATATTCATTTTTTTTTTTTAGATTGGCTCCTCCAAAATAAGCTGGCCCCAGGGTTACCTGTTGCTTGAATCTCCACAATCTACAGGGGCATCTGGCAAGCAAGTATTCATTTTCCCTACAGCTCCACCACTGGTGAAATGAAGCATTACACTGTGCCCACTGAAATCAATAGACTGTCCGTGTAATGCATGGACATGCAAGGTCTTTCCAGTGTAATGCATGGACATGCAGGGTCTTTCCAGTGTAATGCATGGACATGCAAGGTCTTTCCAGTGTAATGCATGGACATGCAGGGTCTTTCCAGTGTAATGCATGGACATGCAGGGTCTTTCCAGTGTAATGCATGGACATGCAAGGTCTTTCCAGTGTAATGCATGGACATGCAGGGTCTTTCCAGTGTAATGCATGGACATGCAGGGTCTTTCCAGTGTAATGCATGGACATGCAGGGTCTATCCAGTGTAATGCATGGACATGCAGGGTCTTTCCAGTGTAATGCATGGACATGCAGGGTCTATCCAGTGTAATGCAGGGACATGCAGGGTCTATCCAGTGTAATGCATGGACATGCAGGGTCTATCCAGTGTAATGCATGGACATGCAGGGTCTATCCAGTGTAATGCAGGGACATGCAGGGTCTTTCCAGTGTAATGCATGGACATGCAGGGTCTTTCCAGTGTAATGCATGGACATGCAGGGTCTTTCCAGAGTAATGCATGGACATGCAGGGTCTTTCCAGTGTAATGCATGGACATGCAGGGTCTTTCCAGTGTAATGCATGGACATGCAAGGTGTTTCCAGTGTAATGCATGGACATGCAAGGTGTTTCCAGTGTAATGCATGGACATGCAGGGTCTATCCAGTGTAATGCATGGACATGCAGGGTCTTTCCAGTGTAATGCATGGACATGCAGGGTCTTTCAAGTGTAATGCATGGACATGCAGGGTCTTTCCAGAGTAATGCATGGACATGCAGGGTCTTTCCAGTGTAATGCATGGACATGCAGGGTCTTTCAAGTGTAATGCATGGACATGCAGGGTCTTTCCAGTCTAGTGCATGGACATGCAAGGTGTTTCCAGTCTAATGCATGGACATGCAAGGTGTTTCCAGTGTAATGAATGGAAATGCAGGGTCTTTCCAGTGTAATGCATGGACATGCAGGGTCTTTCCAGTGTAATGCATGGACATGCAAGGTGTTTCCAGTCTAATGCATGGACATGCAAGGTCTTTCAAGTCTTCTTGAGATGTTTTAGGAAGCCACTTTCTGTGATGAAGGCACTAAAATGGGGATACTCCTATTAATTCAGGATGTCCTCCCAGGATATTTGACAACAGGTTACACATTCCTTTGGAGTTCATCAGAAAAGATCCAGTTGTTGATTTAATAATAACACCCCGATTGTTATTGTGATTGAGCCAAATCAGGCTGAATCTGATACTGCTATCCTCTGGGACCCTGTAAAGCCTCTGTTGCATAAAGTTTCTGTTAGCTAAATACAGAGCCTGGTAGATCCATTATCCAAGTTCATTACAGGGCTTCCCAGCAATGACATTCCTAGTTTGGAGTCTCTTACTATAAGGATCCATGCACAAAGCAGTTTCAGAGATTGTCCCAAACAGGCGATAAGTGGCAATCTCACTGATCATGAAGATGAGGGTCCCATGATCACTGATTGTATGGAGAGGATGTCAAGGATGGGTGCTGCTCTTCCATTCCAGCATTATTGGATTGACAGATATAGCTGACAACTGTTCACAGCAACCTCTATTAGCCCCATAGAGATTAAAATCCCATTCTCTAAAATTGCTCCATTCAAACAGGGGCATTCTTGTGACTGGTGAAGTTCCCACTGGTGGTCGTCCCAGAGATCAAACACTTCTCGCCTACTATGTGCATAGATGGTAAGGGGGACATATATGAACGGGGCTGCACTACTTTTTTGGCATAGCTTGCGCCACAAAAACTGTCTTAGCCCTGTTCTACAGATGTTTGAACAGTTGTATGCCAAAACTTGTGACAGGCACAGCACTTTTGAAGTCACCAAAGATTTGCTCTGTTATGGGCCAACGATATGTTATGTTCCAAAGATACGCTATGGAAGGCATACCACACGCCAGATTTATGAACCCACCTACGTCAGGCTCATGCATACTGTCACATTCTACACTCCTCTATATCGATTTAGAAGTGGCGGTGTCAGCGCCACGTTTCATACATGTCACCATCAGTCTCTATCCTAAACTGCTCTACATAAGTTCCAAGTTATATGCAGAGATCAGGCCACCACAGACGTCTATGCAGTCATACCAGTGTCGGACTGGGGAGTCTGGGGCCCACAGGGGAGTTGATCTTGGGGGCCCACCCTACTGTACATGAAAATACTACCGGCCTCTCAGACATAATCGCGCCCATTTTACCACATAATACAGTGTGCAAAACAGAACAGTATGGTGTAGTACAATAGCAAGAGAGTCACACATCTGTCTGTCTCATACATCATAGACACAGGGCTAAGTAGCTCCAACTCCATATCCCCTCCACCCACATACAATATCCCCCTCCCCCCACATACAATAATCCCCCTCCACCCACATACAATATCCCCTCCACCCACATACAATATATCCCCTCCACCCACATACAATATCCCCTCCACCCACATACAATATCCCCCTCCACCCACATACAATATCCCCCTCCACCCGCATACAATATCCCCCTCCACCTCATACAATATCTCCCTCCACCCACATACAATATCCCCCTCCACCCACATACAATATCCCCCTCCACCCGCATAAAATATCCCCTCCACCCACATACAATATCCCCTCCACCCACATACAATATCACCCTCCACCCACATACACTATCCCCCCCACCCACATAAATATCTCCTCCACCCACATACAAAATATTCCCCTCAAACCACATACAATATCCCTCTCCACCCAAAATACAATATCCCCTCACCCACATACAATATCTCCTCAAACCCACATAAAATTTATCCCCCCCCACCTACATTCAATATCCCCTCCACCTACATACAATATCCCCCTCCACCCAACATACAATATCTCCTCCACCCACATACAATATCTCCCTCACCCACAAAACAATATCACCCTCCACCCAATACAATATCCCCCTCCACCCACATACAATACCCCCTCCACCAATACAATATCCCCTCCACCCACATACAATATCCCCTCCACCCACATACAATATCCTCTCACCCACATACAATATCCTCCACCCACATACAATATCCCCTCCTCCCACATACAATATCCCCCTCCACCCACATACAATATCCCCCCCTCCACCCGCATACAATATCCCCCTCCACCCGCATACAATATCCCCCTCCACCCACATACAATATCCCCCTCCACCCACATACAATATCCCCCTCCATGTCTCCCTTGGTCACGCACCTCACCACCTTCTAAAATACACACCAGCAAGAAAGTAAAAGTCTAACTCCTATCACAGGGTCAATCAGGGACACATGTACGCTGGCATTATACCAGCGCCGATATAACCTACAACACCACCACATAGAGGTCAGACACCAGCTCAGGTATAACCTACAACACCACCATATAGAGACCACATAGAGGTCAGACACCAGCTCAGGTATAACCTACAACACCACCATATAGAGACCACATAGAGGTCAGACACCAGCTCAGGTATAACCTACAACACTGTCATATAGAGACCACATAGAGGTCAGACACCAGCTCAGGTATAACCTACAACACCGCCATATAGAGACCACATAGAGGTCAGACAGCAGCTCAGGTATAACCTACAACACCACCATATAGAGACCACATAGAGGTCAGACACCAGCTCAGGTATAACCTACAACACCGCCATATAGAGACTACATAGAGGTCAGACACCAGCTCAGGTATAACCTACAACACCACCATATAGAGACCACATAGAGGTCAGACACCAGCTCAGGTATAACCTACAACACCACCATATAGAGACCACATAGAGGTCAGACACCAGCTCAGGTATAACCTACAACACCACCATATAGAGACCACATAAAGATCAGACACCGACTCAGGTATAACCTATAACACCGCCAAATAGAGACTACATAGGGGTCAGACACCAGCTCAGGTCACATCACATTACAGTGAATACAGCACTGATCCAATATAGAAGTAAAATAACCCCTGAAATCAGGGACTCACCGGAGACGTCCTATCTGAGGAGTCGTTCTCTTCTTTCATGAGTCGTTCTTATTCCCTTTTCCTCTGCATCCGTTCCACACCGCCATGAGGACTTGTCCCGGCCACAGCTCATCCCTGCAGAAATTACACACAAATATCTTAGAATCCCCAATTTTCCAGCACCTCTTTATCTATTCCCACCTCTGTACAAACTTCCCAGGGGTGGGAGAGCGGGTACAAGCCATAACTTAGAGGCCTGGTATCCTAAGGGGTTGGAGGGTGGGGAAAGGACTACCCCCCTGGAGATAATGCTACAACTATGGGCTGCTGCCCTCTCAATTATATAACCAGGTAGGTAGATAAGTCCCTAGGTAGGTAGGCAAATAGGCAAGGCCCCAGTCTGTAGGTAGGTGGTTTCTCCCAGTTAGGTAAGCTGTAGGTAGTTAGGGTCCCCTTTATATAGGCTGCAGGCAGTTAGGGACCCCCTTTAGGTAGTATACAAGCAGGGCTTCCCATGAAGTAGTATACAGGCAGTTAAGGCCTCTTTTAGGTAGTTCGCAGGCAGTTAGGGGTCTCCTTTAGGTAGTATACAGGTAGTTAGGGGCCTCCTTTAGCTAGTGTGCAGGAAGTCAGGGCCCCCCCCTTTAGCTACTGTGTAGGTAGTCAGGGCCCCTTTAGTATTTAGGTAGCCAGGGCCCCCTTTGTAGTCAGGGCCCCCCTGTAGGTAGTCAAAGCGTCCCTTTAGGTAGCCAGGGCCCCATTGTAGTCAGGGCCCCCCTGTAGGTAGTCAGGGCCTCCCTGTAGGTAGTCAGGGCCCCCCTGTAGGTAGCCAGGGCCCCCCTTGTAGTCAGGGGCCCCCTTTGTAGTCAGGGCCCCCTTTGTAGTCAGGGGCCCCCTTTAGGTAGCCAGGGGCCCCCTTTGTAGTCAGGGCGCCCGTGTAGCCAGGGCCCCCCTTGTAGCCAGGGACCCCCTTGTAGCCAGGGCCCCTCCTTGCAGTCAGGGCCCCCCTTGTAGCCTGGAACCCCCGTTATAGCCAGGGACCCCCCTTGTAGCCAGGGACCCACCTTGTAGCCAGGGACCCCCCTTGTAGCCAGGGACCCCCCGTGCAGTCAGGGACCCCCTTTATAGTCAGGGGCCCCCGTTGCAGTCAGGGACCCCCGTTATAGCCAGGGCCGCCCTGTATAGCCAGGGCCCCCCCTTGTAGTCAGGTCCCCCCTTGTAGTCAGGTCCCCCCTTGTAGCCAGGGCCCCCCTTGCAGTCAGGGACCCCCCTTGCAGTCAGGGACCCCCCTGGCAGCCCGGGGCCCCCTTTATAGCCAGGGCCCCCTTGTAGCCAGGGATCCCCTTTATTGCCAGGGACCCCCCTTTATAGCCAGGTCCCCCCTTGCAGTCAGGGCCCCCCTTGTAGCCAGGACCCCGTTATAGCCAGCGACCCCCTTATAGCCAGGGACCCCCTTGTAGCCAGAGACCCCCTTTATAGCCAGGGCCCCCTTGTAGCCAGGGACCACCTTTATAGCCAGGGCCCCCCTTGTAGCCAGGGACTCCCTTTATAGCCAGGGACCCCCTTTAGCCAGGGGACTCCCTTTATAGCCAGGGACCCCCTTTAGTCAGGGACCCCCTTGTAGTCAAGGACCCCCTTTATAGCCAGGGCCCCCCTTGTAGCCAGGGACCACCTTTATAGCCCGGGCCCCCCTTGTAGCCAGGGACTCCCTTTATAGCCAGGGCCCCCCTTGTAGCCAGGGACTCCCTTTATAGCCAGGGACCCCCTTTAGTCAGGGACCCCCTTGTAGATAGTTAAAAAAAAAAAAAAACAACAAACAGCCACTTACCTGGCTCGGGCTCCCGCTCCGGCCGCTCCGGGCTCCCGCCGGCTCCTGATGCACTGCATAGGCGGCGCGGTGAAGTGACGTCACCGCGCCGCCTACGTCAGCAGTAGGGGCCGGCGCCTGGCAGGCTGAAGGCCTAACGCGTTCAGCCTGCAGGAGATCAGCGGAGCGCAGCGCTAGTGGCACTGCGCTCCGCTGACACCGCGCAGCCCGAGAGTCGGGGACATTATTCCCCGGCTACCGGGCCGGTCTCTGAGCGCTCGGGACACAGGGCCCGGGCGATCAGGGACCGGATACGCGGCCGGGCCCCGGGGAGCAACGGCACTGCCTCCGGGGCCCCCAGCGGCTCGGGGGGGCCCACCGGGGGATTCACCGGTCCCCCGGCGGCCCAGTCCGAGCCTGGGTCATACTATACCTCTATTATGTCTATGATTTAAAAAGGAAACATATAGGGAATGCTGTCATGTGGAGGTACTCTCTCCAGAAAGCCCGGAGGCACCATATGGCAGGAAGTGAAGTGATTATAGACAATATGAACACATAGAGACTTTCTGTGCCCCTATGAGGCCACTTTACTTTATGCACCTTGTACACAACCCTTAATCCCTTAAAGGGGTTGTCTCACTACAAGGATTGCTGCTTTTTATGTTAAAAATCTTGCAAAAACAAGTCACTTTGCAATATGTTTCCATTAACAGTGTCCTACCTATTATTAGATATCCCCTCTTGTATGGGCTGCATCAGATCCTCAGGTCACTATAGACACAGACCTGTTTGATCTATCCTGATAGGCTGCCAGCACTGGTTGCTACAGCTACAGCCCTGGCTTCTACTGCAGCCTAGTAGAAGGTAGTAAACATGCCCGTGAATTCAAAATGAAGCCAAGAAAGCAGGACTGAGGTAAGATAAATCAATGTAGTGAGACAACCCCTTTAACCCCTTTAAGGACCCAGCGTTTTTTTTTTGTTGACACGTTCGTTTTTTCCCTCCTCGCCTTCCCAGAGCCATAACTTTTTTATTTTTCCACCTACATAGACACATGGGGCTTTTATTTTGCGGGACAAGATGTACTTTCTAATGGTGTTATTCAATGTACTATAGAATATACTGGCAAACCGCAAAAAAATTCCAAGTGGGACAAATTGTGAAAAAAACCTTATTTTCGCCATGTTTGTGGGTGTTTTGCTTTGACAGCGTTCAATCTTCAGCAAAAATTATGTGTTATCTCTATTCTACAGGTTGATATGCATCCGGCAATCCCAAACATGTAGGGTTTCTGTTAGGTTTTGGTACGGTAAAAAAATTCCAAACTTTTTCTATTTTTTAAATTTGCACCACGGCGCCATTTTGTGCGACCAATAACTTTTTTGTTCTAACACCTACGGACGTCAGTGAGGCGGCATTTTTTAAGTGACGTAAAATGACCCAAAAATGCAATTTTGCCGTTTGGAATTTTTTTTTCTTCTACAGTGTTCAGCGTATGGGATAAATGATGTTATATTTTTATAGATCGGACTTTTCGGACGCGGTTATACCAAATATGTGTAACTTTTTTAAAATTATTTTATTGTTTTTATTTGTAAAATGGGGAAAGGGCGGTGATTGGAACTTTTAATAATTTTTTTATTTTGTACTTTAGAACTTTCTTTCTTTCTTTTTTTTTTTACTGTAACATTGAGTCCACCTAGGGTGCATGACCACAAGGTGGCGCGATTGTTAATACAGTCTAATGCATTGTATAGACAATGCATTAGACTGTACCAAAATGGCGGTTTCCCCACTTCCTGTCTGCGGCTGGAAGTGGGGCAAACCAGGACATGGTAGTGATGGGAACATTCACAAGGCTCCCTGCTGCCATGTCTGGGCGTCGGATTGCTGCAGGTATGCTGCGGCGATGCCGATCGCCCTGAAGATCGGTGCGCGGCACCGATCTTCATTCATTCAGACGCCGCGGCCATCTTTGCCGCGGCATCTGAAGGGTTAAACAGTGTTTTTTCTTTTTAATTTTTTTTTTTAAAAATCCTGAAATCCTGTCGATTTCAATGTGGCTACTAGGCCCTATAATAGTCTGACACTTCCTGTTCTGTAGAGAATATTTTCAGCAGTCTCCTCATTATCAGCACAGGTAGGGTTACACTTAAAGGTGACACCAATGTGTTTAGATAACACAGGATCCACCAGTCACAATAGATGTTACAGCTCTCCCTCCTATGTCCCTGTCTATGTCATGAAAACCGGAAGGAGACACTTCATTATTATCTTGGTTAACTACTAGGACAGTGTTTTCTAACCTGTAGCTTTTCAGCTGGGAATTCTGAGAGTTGTAGTTTTGCAGCATCTGGAGAGCCTCAGGTTGGAGAACATTGTACTAGAAGGCTTGCTATGTAGGCTGAAGGATTGGTCGTCCCTGTCTGGCACCCATGATTCTTTGACATTGTAATAAAGCAGAGGCGCTTCATGGATCATTCCAACAAGTGGGATTTATGCTATTGTTCATCCTTAGGATGAGGTCTACCCATAAATGGTCATCACAGCAGAATATTCAGCTTCTTGGACAACTTAAAAGGAAGGACGGATTCCATTCACAGTAGGTTGTGTTGGCGGAACATAGTAATAATGAAACTGCATATGTGAGGAAGCTTTTACAACTCATAAGATACCTATCGTCTAAACAGGGCCGGACTGGGAATAAAAATCAGCCCTGGCACTAAGCCCCCAGCAGCCCACATACAATATCCGCTGAAAAAATGTCCCTTGTTCTCACACCTCGCCACTGTCTAAAATAAACTACACTGTAAAGCTGCTTTCACCCAGAGCACTTTTGATGAATTTTCTATGTGTTTTTGGTGCTGTTTTGTGCAGAAAGGCAGAGCAGTTAATGTACATTTCTGCACAAAAAATGCATCAAAAAATGCACCAAAACCGCTCTGTGTGGGAGCTCCCTACACACAAGCAAGAAAGAAACAGTGGTGCAGAGAAACCCCTCATCACAGAGTCAGGTGTGCACTTGCTTTACAATCAGGGACAAGCCCACACTGACACTACATAAGCACCAGCATAACCTACAACCCCACCAATCACATCACCAGTAGTCAGGTCACCATCACATGAATACAGCACTGATTCAACATAGAAGTAAAATGACCCCTGACAGCAGGGACTCACAGGAGACGTCATCTCTGATGGGAGTTGTTCTCTTCTCCTTTTCTTCTCCATCTGGCCCAAACCTCCATGATGTCTTCCCTGATGAGTCGTTCCCTTCCATTTCTTTCTCTGTCCGGTACAGCATGCAGTGTCCTCTTCTAGTGGTCACTACTCGTCCCTGTAGAATTTACCACAAATACATCTTAGACTCCTCTCTTTTCCAGCACTTTCCTATCAATTCCCCAAACAGCGTATGTTAGACCCTAAAAATTAGAAATTAAAAAATGTCAGATAAGTGGCATGTAAATAGGTAGACCCCCATTAGGCAGGCAGGGCCAGTATGTAGGTAGGCAGGGACAGTATGCAGGCAGGCAGGGACAGTATACAGGCAGACAGGGACAGTACACAGGCAGACAAGGAAAGTATACAGGCAGGCAGGGCCACTTATAGGCAGGCAGGGCCAGTATATAGGTAAGCAGGGGCGGTATATGGGCAGGCAGGACCACTTATAGGCAGCCAGGGCCGGTCTACATGCAGGCAGGGGCAGTATATAGGTAGGCAGGGCAGTGTATAGGTAGCCAGGGCTATTATAGGCAGCCAGGGCAGTGTATAGGCAGCCAGGGCAGTGTATAAGCAGCCAGGGCAGGGTATAGGTAGCTAGGGCAGGGTATAGGCAGCCAGGGCAGGGTATTGTTAGCCAGGGCAGTGTATAGGCAGCCAGGGAAGGGTATAGGCAGCCAGGGCAGGGTATAGGCAGCCAGGGCAGGGTATAGGCAGCCAGGGTATAGGTAGCCAGGGCAGGGTATAAGTAGCCAGAGCATATATAGGGCAGGGTATAGGCAGCCAGCGACAGTAAGTAGTTTAGAAAAAAAAAAAAAAAAACTTACCCGCTGTCCCTTCCTCTTCTCCTGCTCCGGAGCGGCCGCTGGCTTCCTGGTACAGGCCGCGGAGCAGGGGCACGATGACGTCATTACATCGCGCACCTGCCCCGCGGCCTCCTGGGAGCTGAACAGACAGGATCAGTAGATCCCAGCTGTTCAGCCTCGGCTGCTGCCTGCACCGCGCAGTGCAGGCGGCGGCCGTGATGGCTGCATGGCCGGGTCACCGACCCAGCCATGCAGCCGTGCAGCGGGGGGGCCTGTCGGCCCCCTGGCACAGGGGTCCGGTCACATATGCGACCATTGCGGCCCCTGTGCGTGCGCCGGGACTCGGGGCCCGCCGGGGGGAAAACACCAGCCCTCTCGGCGGGCGCTCCGAGCCGGCCCTGCGGCCTGGATCCCAGCGGCCTGCTGTGCAAATGCCCGGTTTGCCCTATGGGCAGTCCGAGCCTGCGTCTAAACCTAAGAACCAGAAATGTAACAGACTAGAATCACAGCCATGCATAAGCTGGATACAAGTGACACCTCTATGATAACCAGTCCATATCTTCCAGCATAGCTGTCTCCTTTGACTGTAAAAATTAGAACTCTCCAGCTTCCACTCATAGATGTAGTCCTAAAGGTGTTGTTTAGGATTAAAAAAACAAACAAAACATAGCTGCTTCCTGCAAAAAAACAGCACCCCACCTCAGAGCCGTCTTAACAGAATTATGGGCCCCTGGGCAAAACACTGCAGTAGGCTCTGCCCAAATACACAACATCACACCAGGCCATGCCTCTAGCCACCCCCAAGCACACCCATATTATCACATAACTTATGTCTGGACACTGGCAGCCTGCAAGACTATTTGGCAGGGCAGGGAGCCTTCGGCTCCCTTCTCCACTATGTTTTTTTTTTTACCTGTTTGCACATTCTAAAAACACAAACAGTTAAATAAGCAAATCTAACCAAGGGATCCAGGGAATGTTTCTTGTATTCCTGGGACATACATAGACCACTCGGGGCCCCTATACTTGTGGGGCCCCCAGACAACTGCCTATTGTGCCCAATGGAAAAGATGGCGTTGCCCCACCTCTCTCCAGGTTGTGTATGGCATTGCAGCTCAATTCCATGCCTCTAGCCAATCCCAAGCACACCCATATTATCACATAACTTATGTCTGGACACTGGCAGCCTGCAGCCTACAAGACTATTTGGCAGGGCAGGGAGCCTTTGGCGCCCTTCTCCACTACGTTTTTTAGCTGTATGCACATCCTAAAAACACACAAACAGTTAAATGAGCAAAGCCAAGCAAGGAATCGAGGGTATGTTTCTTGTATTCCTGGGACATACATAGACCACCTGGGGCCCCTATGCTTGTGGGGCCCCCAGGCAACTGCCTAATGTGCCCAATGGAAAAGATGTCACTGCCCCACCTTTCTCTAGGTTGTGTATGGCGTTGCAGCTCAATTCCATTTACTTCGATAGAGCTGAACTGCACAAACACAACCTATGAACAGGTGGAAGGTAGCAGTCATGTTTTGTTAATCCTTTACAACCCCTTTAAAAGGGCCATGTCGTCTCCTGACAGGTCTGTTTTAGTAAATCCTTGTGTTTCCTGTGATATAACAATTCTGGAGCCTCTTCTCTTATATCTCTGTGTATTGCTGTTTCTATGTTATTCCTCCTAGTAATGCATGACTGAATCTGTCAGGTGGGTGTTACCATTCCAGTTTTCAGAGGGACGTGTCCCTGCACACTCTGACTCTCACAATCTATAGAAAGAATAAGCCCTGGTACTTGCTTCACAGGAGAAAAAGTTACCACATCAAAACGATATGGATATATGCTTAAAAAGACTTTTCAATACACAATAAAACATTAAGACATGGGAGCTCAACGCGTTTCACGCCCGGACCGGGTCTTCTTCGGGAGATAAAAACCCGGGAGTAACCGTTAGGTTTAAATAACAGATGATTTACACTTGGTAGGTCCTGAGATAACAGCTAGATGGATGAAAAGAAATACACAGAACATATTACAAAGTATTAGAAATCATTATAAAGTGAAACAATCATTACACAGTAACAACATTACTATGATGTTTAATAGATTAATTCTACAGTCTCATTTATACCTTTTGGTTTAATTGGAGTTTGAACATCCAATGTACCTTCTTCTTTTGCAGAAGTTGAAATCTATTCCTCTTATTACTGTCTCTTTCCCCCTCCTTGTAGATTGTAAGCCCTCGCGGGTAGGGTCCTCTCTCCCTCTGTCATGCCAATTGTCATTATCCCTTATCACTGTACTCGTTTGACTTATGTAATGTATGTAACCCCCTCGAATGTACAGCGCCCTGGAATCAATGGCGCTTTAAAATAAATAATAATAATAATAATAATAATAATATGGTCTATAGGGGTGGTCTTTATACAAAAATTCTATTATTATTATACAAAATTTCTATTTTGTGATTCTAAGCAATGATGTGTAATTTAATTTAATGTTATTTTAATTGTATAAAAAACACCACTATAGACTGTATCCCAAGTAGTAAGATGATGGATGGATGTTCAAACTCCATTTAAACCAAAAGGTATAAATGAGACAGTAGAATGAATCTATTAGGGCGCGTCCCCACGGCGCAGGACAAATACAGGTCGGTTTATCCAACCGGTATTTGTCCGGTTTTTGTGCCGACCCCACGGCCGCAGGGGGGGGGCGCTTTTCTCCGTGATTAGTGGAGAAAAGCCCTCCCCCTTCACATTCACTTGTTTATATTCCATCCGAAAACCGGACAGAAGAACGAACAAGCACAATGTTTTTTGGGCGGCCGGTGGTTTTTGGGACTGCCCAAGTAAAAGAGCCCCAAGTAAAAGTTTGCAGCCGTCTGAAAAACCGTCCACAAACCGGTTCTGTGGGGACATGGCCTTAAAGGGGATTTGCCAAGACGGCACTTACCCAGCTCCTGTCAGCTCCTGTCCACAAATCACGCTGAGTCATGAAGGCTGCAGGGGAGAGAGGGAGGGGGAGTGAGGAATTCAAGGGAGCGTCTTAAAACTTAAGTGAAATAATAAACAGTACAAGAGTGGATTCTCAATACAGCAAGACAGCCTTAGACTGCACTGTCTACCCGGTGCCTTAAAAGCTCATTCATTTTGCCTGTCATCAGATAAGAAGTGATTCACGCAAGTGGCCTGTCAGCTCCTGGGTCGTGACTAGGGAAAGCTTTAATGTAACCAAGGGGGATAGAGAAATGCTCTAGCTCTCAGAGTTTTCACTTTTTGTAATCACATATATTTAGAAAAGTGATTAAATACCCATTTCGGAGGTTCCCACGTCAACATTACATGGTGGCAAAACCCCTTTAAGCATCAAAATATATTTACACTGTTGGTAATGTTGTTACTTTGTAATGATTGTTTCACTTTATAATGATTTCTGATACTTTGTCTATTTATCCATCTAGCTGTTCTCTCACAAGACTGCTGATATTTACCAAGTGTCATTCATCTGTTATTTAAACAGTTACTAGTGTTTTTTTACCTTCCAAAGAAGATCTGGTCCATGCGTGAAATGCGTCGAGCTCCCATGTTTTAATGTCTTAATATAAAATCCTTTTAAGCATATATCAATGTCTTTTTGAGGTGGTAACTTTCCCCCCTTTGAAGCAAGCACCGGGGCTTATTTTTTCTATACTTTGTACCATTCTCCACACGGACTTCTGTGATGTGGAGTAAAGCCATCGGCTGCTTTAGTAGCTTCACCTAACTACGCACTGAAGAGTGTTGTGCCTCTGCTGATGGTACAACACGATAAGGTGAGCACGTTAACTCACTATTTATGTGCCTATCTTGTGTGTGATTACTTTTTTTTCTCCATATTTTGTTTTTCTTTCATACACACTGACTCTCAGCACTGTTTGGACAATGTCAGACTGTACAGGGAAACCCCCTTAGGCTATGTTCACGCGGCTTATTTGCGGGGCGTAATTACGTCCCGCAACTACGCCGTGTGGACGGGGGCGGGATCGGGAGGCCGGCATCTCGCCGGCCCATAGACTATCCTTACTAGCGGTGCGTATACGCCGCTGGTAATTCACATGTCACTTCTCCCCCCGCGGTGGATTCGCCGAGCAGGGAGAGGAGACGTAATCCATAGTTCTCTATGAGAACTGTGGATTACCGTAATGACTGGGATGGATTCCAGCCGTAATTCGCGCAGTACGGCGCGCAATACAGACTGAAATACGTTCCATTTTAAGCCGTGTGAACATAGCCTAATAGGTAACACCCACCTGACAGATTGGTAATGAATTTCTAGGAGGGATAACAAGGGAACCCCACAACATAGAAATGTAAGGTAAGATGCTCTAGAATCATTATTTCATGAAGAACACAAGTATTTACAGTGCTAAAACAGACATGACAGGAACGGCCGCAGGTCAACTTTAAGTGGATCTGCACTTAGACAACATTGTCCGTTGGAGGGGGTGAAATGCTCTGCAGAGGTCATGGTCAATATTCTGCATTTAGTTATCAGAGAAAGTGAAGAGGAGGTTCTGCAAAGCAGAAAACTATCAGATGGGACAGGTTGACAAATCAATACATTCATTACTTCTGTGCTAGCTCATTGACTTGTGGTTTTACACTGCTAACCCTCTCCACTTATTATCTAAACCGGGATGCATAGAACAAAGTGCTGCTGACAACATAATTCAGCCAAGCTTGACAGGTACTCTAAGTGTAGCACTAGTAAACATTTTATCTATTGACACCCCTTACACTCCCACCCATATACTGTCCTCATCTGCAGTGTCTTGTCCTTCCGTGTGGTTCTTCCTGGTCATCCTAAATCACTTATGGGATCCACCTACTTGTCAAGATCTTTGTTTTGCTGCTTGTACCTTTGATTGCTTGTATCCACTTTGCTGACTAAGTCTTTAGGATCATCTGACTTAGTGTTCTGAACTTAAACCCCTCATAAGAGAATGTCGACCCATGAAGAGAACCTGTGATATCTTCTGACATATCTGTTATAGTAAATCCTTGTGTTCCCTGTGATATAACAATTCTGGAGCCTCTTCTCTTATATCTCTATGTTGTGCTGTTCCTCTGTTATTCCTCCTAGAAATATATTACTGAATAAGTCATATGGGTTTTGTCAATTGGGGGTGAAATCACACACATTGTCCAATCAAAACTGGCAGAGTCAGTGTGTGCAGGGACACGCCCCTTTGAAACCTGGAATGGTAACACCCATCTGACAGATTCAGTAATACATTTCTAGGAGGAATAACAGAGGAACAGCACAACACAGGTAGCAGACTGGCGTAGCGGCAGGTATCACTAATACAGGTAAATGTAGGTGACTCTGGAACCAGGATGTCAGTAACGCAGGTAACAGGAACCAGGACAGCAAACAGAGGTTAGGAACAATGTAGAGAAATCAACAAACTGATCTAGAGCAGACACAGGAGCTTCCTTAAATCCCAGGTGGTAAAAGGTCATTGGTCGGGTAATTAAGGCATGTGTGTCTCTAAATTTCAGTGAACTGCCGTGTGCACGCCCTAGAGGCGACACTTGCAGTCTCAAGGTGCCAGCAGCAGAAACGAGGACCAGAGCAAGAGCGTGGACAGGTGAGTACATGCTAGCAAAGGAGACCACAGTAGGGACACAGGCAGAGGCACGGGCACGTCCGCAGTTCGGAGCAGGGACCACAGCGTGAGCTGTGACACCCTGTTGCCTTTGGTCTCCATCAGATCTGGTCCTGTGGTTCTTGTGCAATAATGTCACCCCTTTGATGTGAGATCTGAATCACTTCCAGTCCAATACCCTAATCTGGTGTTGGACCAGAAGTGACTTTGGATGTAACATCAGTGCTTGTGGGTTGCAGGTCAGATACAGTGGGGATTGGAGGTGACAGATGACCAGTGAGTTTAGCCCTGCAGACCAGTTAAGAAACACCCTAACCCAAACTTAGAGATAATGTTATGGTTACAGTAAGGATTAGGGCTAGATTTAGGATTAGAGTGATAAAAATCAGGTTCTGATGTCCCAAACCAAAGTTTAAGCGAACTGGTGTCACACCAAACAAACGAATTCAAGTAACACTATTCAGAGGTGACACAAAAATTTACTAAAACAGACAATTCTACTGGTTAGCCCCAAGATTCAACTTCACTAATGGGCCCCAAGAATCAACTTCACTGGTGGGCTCCAAGAATCAACCACGGTGGGGGTCAAGAATCAATCCACTGGGGGCCCCAAGAATCAACTCCCCTGGTGGGCCCCCCGAACAATCCACTGGTGGGCCCCCAGAAAACTCCAGTTGGGCCCCTAAATCAACTCACTGGTGGGCCCCCCAGAATCAACTTCATGGTGGCCCCCAAGAAACACTGCATGGTGGGCTCTAAGAATAATTCCTGGTGGGCTCCAAAAACAACTATTGGTGGTCCCCAAAAACCCAAATCCACTGGTGGAACCCCCAAAAATCAAACCCCACTGGTGGGCCCCAAAAAAACAGCTCCCCCCCGTGGGCCCCCAAAAACAAATCTACTGGTGGGCCCAAGAATCAACCCCTACTGGTGGGCCCAAGAATCAACTCCACTGGGGGGCCCCAAAAATCAAAATTCCATGGTCGGCCCCCCAAAAACGACTTCACTGGTGGCCCCAAGAATCAACTCTACTGATGGCCCCAAGAACCGACTCTACGGGTGGGCCCCAAGAATAAACTCCATTTGTGGACTCCAAGAAACAACTTCACTGGTGAGGCCCAGCCACCCCAGTTCAACATTGGTCGCAGATCCTCTTTAAACACCATTAGGGAACTGGGCTATTTATGTCGGCCCCATAGACTTTAATCATGTCGGCAGGGTGCATGTATGACCACCAGTCCTTTAAAGCTCCTCCTCACTATGGTCATGCAGGGAGAATGAACTTGGGACTCAGGACCCCATTCACGCAATCCATGGGGCCGCTACAATCGCACATCCTGTGGAAACATGATAAGTGTTTATCATGGGAGAACCCCTTTAAAAATGATAGGGTGTTACTATTCTCTATAATATCAAACAGGTCATTTAGCAGTATGTGGTCGGTGTTAGGTAAATGAAGCAGCTGCTCCTATTAGGAAGTCAAATGTGGTCAATTTTGCACCATGCCCCAGAGCAGGGGCATAACCTATTGGCATGGATTTTTAGCTTTGTACTAATTTTCTTATTGGCAACCATTTTCAATGTATAGGCTGCCAGGTATGTTTCTACAAGTCTCTATCTCCTCTTTTCGCAGGAAGCATGGGTCGTTATCTGCAGCCGCCGGCTGGGTCCTGCCCTGTCTATATCTATTTTCATGCTTCTGTTGGAGCTGAACTAATTTTAAGAATAATTTAATAAAATTTAGACATTGTGTTTGTGTTCTGCAGCCTGTGGGCGAGAAATATCTTGCTCAGTGAAAGTATGTATGGGCCATGTGCTGAGAGCTTTACCTCCAATGGATTGACCTGGGTTATTTTAGATAGAGCAATGATAATAGGGAAAATAAGACAACCTGGTGTTATATTTATACTAACATATGGGATATATCAGTATAAAACATTACATTTTGTCCATTTACACAGTGAATGTAACCATTACTAATTCTAATCCTTATATATTTATTTTATATTAAGATGTCGGTGTCTGCCTTAAAGGGGTTTTGCCACCAAGTAGAATTGATGTGGGAAGCTTGCAAATAAAATAACAAACATTTTCACCATTCATTATTACTAAAAATTCTGAACCGTTTTTGTTTTAGCTGCTCCTTTAGTGATCCATTGTTTACAGCTCGTCTCCAGGGGATACGACCAGGGCTGAGAGCTTCTCAGTACTGGTCGCACATGCTCAGACATCACCTCTCCTCTCAGGCAGCTACTGAGTGTTCAAACCCCAGGTGCTGTCATTCTACTCCCTTATTCTGTACTTCTTAGTAATTAGTCAAACAGTGCAAATAAATAAAAAAGAAACCTAAATGAGGTTTGTGCATTGATAAAGAGAAAAAAAAACACAGGTTCGGTTTCTGCAGGGATTTGAACCTAGGACCTTTGGGCCTGGAGGCAAAAACTTTACCTTTCAGCTACTCACAATGCTTTACATAAACAGACCATTCTTTGACTAGACAGAGGCAAGGCTTGGTGATGTCATCCTGCAGGGTCACATGATATGCAATTCAAACAAATCACACATGCCCTCTTCTGAGCACACAGAGCTGAAGAGCTGGATACAGGAGGTATGAAATGAGATCGGGGCAAAACCCCTTTAAGATCTCAATGATAAATCTGTATGCAGTAAGCTCCTAGAATCCCACTAGTATCAGCTACAGTCAGACAGAATTGTATCACTTCAATTGACCCACAGAAATAGAACCTTTCCCCAAGATTATACTTACCTCATCCCTGACTATGTTAGGAGGGGTTTGGTGTAACTAAACCCATTGCAAGGAAGTAGCTCCAATCAATGCCACCTTGCACCATGCATATATAAAAAATGGGATTTCAGTAACTATATCTACCCGTAGCTTTTTCTACACCTTCCTAAAGGTTTATTCCTATCCCGCCACTGGATCTGCCATAATTTTTTAGAACCAGGACTTATTGCCAGAACAGGAGTAACTAAAACCTCTGTCCTGTTTCATGCCGTGGCCGCTCTTTCATGAATGTGTTCGAAAGTCCCGTAGAGGTCAATGGAGAGAGCCAATATGGGCGGCCAGTTGTTGGTTTGTAGCAGCTATGGTATGAAGCAGAATGAAGGTTTGATAGACCCAGGCCCTGACTGGCCCGCAGGGGAACAGGGGAAACCTCCAGTGGGCCCCTGAGCATGGTAGACCTGGAGTTTATTTTAAACTGCATATACATCCCTGGGAGAGGCAGAAAGGCAGAAGAAAGAGGCAAAAAGCAAGAGGCAGAGTATAAGAGGCAAGGACAGTAGCCCTAGTGTGGGCCCATAGAATCAATTCTACAGGTGGGCCCCCAGAATCAACTCCACAGGTGGGCCCCCAGAATCAACTCCACAGGTGGGCCACCAGAATAAACTCCTCAGGTGGGCCCCTAGAATCAACTCCACAGGTGTGCCCCAAGAATCAACTCCACTGGTGGGCCCCTAGAATCAACTCCACAGGTGGACCCCAAGAATCAACTCACGGTGGGCCCCTAGAATTAACTCCACTGGTGGGCCCCCCCAGAATAACTCCACTGGTGAGCCCCTAGAATCAACTCCACTGGTGGGCCCCTAGAATCAACTCCACAGGTGGACCCCCAAGAATAAACTCCACAGGTGGACCCCAAGAATCAACTCCACGGGTGAACCCCAAGAATCAACTCCACGGGTGGACCGCAAGAGTCAACACCAATGGTGGGCCCCTAGAATCAACTCCACTGGTGGGCCCCTAGAATCAACTGCACTGGTGGGCCCCTAGAATCAACTGCACTGGTGGGCCCCTAGAATCAACTCCACTGGTGGGCCCCAAGAATCAACTCCACTGGTGGGCCCCAAGAATCAACTCCACTGGTGGGCCCCAAGAATCAACTACACTGGTGGGCCCCTAGAATCAACTCCACTGGTGGGCCCCTAGAATCAACTTCACTGGTGGGCACCCAGAATGAAATTCTACTGGTGGGTCCTAGTCACCCCAGTTCAACACTTGGATAAACCCAAGTTCTGGAGGTGAGGCTGCCATCTCTATAAGACAATTATATACATAAATATGTGAGATGGGAATACTGCTTTAAATCTCATATCAGAAAAACCCTTTCAGAAAGAAGGGGAAACGTCAATCTAATTTCTTTTAAGAAGTAATTATGTTTTTTTAACTTTTCGGAAGATCAAAGAAGAAATAGTGAACCCGAGAACCACTCAACACCTTTGACTGTTGGGTGAATAAGTACACCCTGGGGTTAGAAGAGTGGAGAGGTGTAACTTGAAGCTCATGCAAAATGTGTAACAGGTCCCCATCTACCATGTGCCATTTCTACTACTCGCCTCTTCTTACAATCTTCCACAAACACTGCCTTTGGGCCTACATAGAGATGTGACTGTAACCTCTGCATAGCTTACAGCTACGCATCTAGAAGTGAAGCATACATTAGATTCAGTTCTTTTACAGGTATTGGGTCACAACAATGTGGGACAGGGACTTTCCTTAACATACTCTGTCCTTTTTCCATCCTTTGTTGAGAAAAATTTAGTTTGACCCGTCTGGTGGTTTCCTTCTCTGTCAATGGGGGAGATGGGACAAATCCATGGGCCATTTATAACACTGTGGTATTCTTTGGTTCTTTAACAAGCAGTATTTTGGGCCTCTTTAGGCACCATTGCCCAGGTGGGACTGCTCCCCTCTCCTACCTATAGGTACGTATCTGGAAGAGGGGCATACAATAAAATCAGGTCAAGAATTGGGTCATGACACTATATCTCTCCACTCCATCCCGGGATAGGAAGACCTCCTTCACTTAGGGCCACATGTATGAAAACTGTCTTGGTCTAACCATAGCAACCAACCATAGCAACTAATCAGAGCTCCCCTTTATTTTTTTCAGAGCACTATATGAAATGAAAGAGGAGCTGCGATTGTTTGCTATGGGCAACAAGGAAAGTTTTAGACAGTTCTCATACATGTGGCCCTTAATGTTTTTCCCCCTTTATCACTTGTTAGAAAAAAATGATGTTTGCTCCTAATGGTAGTTCCCTTCCGTGCCCAAAGGAAAATTGGATGAGTCCAACCTGATCTGGTCTCCCATGTTCCCATCTTAGATATTTTTGGCGTATTGATAGGATAAATGTCTAATTGGTGCAGGTCCCACCTCTAAGACCCAGACCTATTTAGAAAACTGGGGTGGGATAGGCAGTGCTACCCTTAGTCAAGGTCCCACACAGCCATTGTATCTGGGCCCCCAACCATTACTAGTTCTTATCTTGCAACATATCACAGGGCCTCTTTTTAACAAAAAATCAGGGCCCCTGAAAGGAGTACTGACAATATTAACTTGGTGGTGGCCCTGGGGATGCAACCTATCAGGCATTTATGGTCTATCCTATTGATAGATGGGAATATCCCTTTAAGAACTGGTGGAAATGGTTTGCATTATACAACTTGTTGTCTCCATAGACTTCCCAGCTCCACCCTTCCTTGACACGCATCATATTCACAGCCAACGGTCATATAATACTTTACCAGTCCGCGATCACCCCTCCTTTTCATTAATTAAACCTTCTTCAGATGGGAATCAGACACGCACATTTTTCTGCAGTACAAGTCATGTTTATGCAACTCTTCCCTTTTTCATTAGCAAATTAGCCTAATTCATTGAAACTAACCACAGACACACTCTTATGCTCAAGAAATACAATTTTCAGTGGAATGCACTTAATCTTCGACCTTGAGTTATTTTCCAGTCGGTTAATGAAATCGTAACTAATTTTTCAGGATTTGGTTTTTCTTCATACCCAGCAAAAAATATCTCAAGTTAAGCAACTAGAATTTAATAAAGGGGTGATACATTATTACCAAAAACGTGGCTGAATCTTCAAGAAACATACTTCTGTACGGATTCTGACTTGTATTGCAGTTCAGCTTTACCGAAGTGACTGGGGCTGAACTGCAATACCACATACAACCTGTGTGCTGGTGTGGTGATGTTTTGGAAGAAAATGAGATGTTTTAGTAACCCTAGAATCCACTTGAATAAGAAGCATTAATAGAAAAGGACTAGATATACTAGTCCATACTTTTGACCCAAGTCCCTCTGTCCCTTTTTGTCTCTTTTTAATGTGGGAAACAGATTTACATTATTACATTTATTATGTTTGTAAAAGATGGCAATTGTGTAATGCTAAATAGTGATGTATGTGTCAAAGAAATATACCCTACAGTTAAGGGAGGCAAAGTTGTCAGTCATTGGGTTGTTTGAAGGGGTTATCTGAGCTTAGAGTGGGGAGATAGTGCTGCTTGTCAATCAGCCAATCAGAGAACTGACAGAGGAGAAGCCATAGTTACACAGTTAAATAGCACAGCCTGTCAGCTCTGCACTCAGTTCTGAGTTATGTACATAGTTGGAAGTTGTATGTAGCAGAAAAAGAGGAACCCTGCTTATCTGCCGGCGTTAGGTAGGACAGGCCGGGTGGACACCTCACTCACAGAAAGAATAAGAATAGCCAGAGAAAGAACAGTAAAGCAAGGGCACTAAGAGAAGGAGAGAGGCATCTGTGACACAGAGACAGAGAGAGAGAGAGACAAGGGAGAGTAAGACAACAGTGAAAAGGTGGGCAGTTTGGGGAACTGCACACCTTTTAAGGGACCCTTGGAGAGAACTGAGTCATAGAGTCCTACATCGCTAAGTGTCAGCACTCTTGAACAGCTGAACTGGGATAGGGGTGAGCACCAGTTGCCAGCATGCTGCACGACTGGACTGGGTCGGGATCAAGAGAGGTCGTCAAGAGAGTAACTTATGAATGTGTTGTGTCTGCCATACATAGTAATGTGTTGTGCCTTTCCCTAAAGCAAATTTGTATTGTCCACAAGTGAATGCAACTGTAAGTAAAAACCTGAAGTTTCACGGAAAATTGTCTGCTTCTATTCAATTGCCGGTGCACCACACAGGACCAATACAGCTCATCTCATCCACTACTCCTCCTCCCATCCTCTGCAATACACCATCCAACCTGCATCTTTACATGTTGATCCAAAAACTATTAGGACTCAAAAAATGCATATTAGAGCCCACACTCTTATTTCAGGATTTGGTGGTCTTTGGATATACATTTTTTTTATATTCAAATGCTCTTTGTGTAATTGTATAGATTAAGATTATTGAATCATGTAGATATGTAGAAAAGTATGGATCTTTCACACCATGAACTGTAAGTGTTCCTCTTTGACTGACCAAAAAGCTGGGACTGTGACATTTTAATATAGGTGGACCCCCTAAAGGCCTTCCTTTAATGGTGTAGACAGTCTGTGCCATATAATGAACTCTTTTGAGGCTCCATATATAGTAAATTTTCTCTTTCAGTCCAGAAGTACAGGACCTAGAATCCAAATTGACTAGAATAAGCAAAAAGCATTCAAGAAGAGTCAAACATTTGGCCTAGGGTAAGTCATATCTTATCATCTGCTATGTAACGTCTCCATGGAAATGCCACCAGAAGGCTGTTGAGTGGCATCTGTAGTGGAAGGCCAACAGTGGATGTCAATCTCCATTATTTTGTTACCAGTCAATAGGGAGGAGTTTTGTATTGTTATAAGGGTTGTCTCATGAAGACAACCCTATTAGTGAAATGGGTGTCAGAAGGGGTTCCCAGTTTGGGGCTTGCCTCTCTAAGCCAGAGCTTTGGGAAACTTGGCCAAGTGCCACCATCTAATAGCACAATTCAAAATGAAATTTCTGGCTGACCACAGCTCTAGATCTGGTTCATATCTGTGTTGAAGGTTTTGTTCAGAACCTCTTTTGCAGAAGTGGAACTGGTCCCGTTTTACAATGGACACCAATGGCGCTTCACAGACCTCATTGACGACAATGGGTCAGGCGGCTGTGGTGTCCATGGAAAGATTAGTGCAGCTTGCTGTGCTACTTTTTCCATCATTCCCGACGGAATTTGCGATGAAGATTCCGAATGGAACCCCCCACCTCCAACACAAGTGAGAACTAGACTTTACCAAACCAACTCAGCTTGGATAAGGGATGTGGGAATGCCTTTTGTGGGAGCACAGACTATGGCTTGATACCTCTCTTTACTACAAGAGATTTGAGGAGCCGAAATACTATCATCATTAGTTTATTATCCTTGACACTCTACAGGCAAAGGTGATATTCAAATTCTCCCTTTATTGTAGATCGGTAATGTAAAATTTAAAGCTGTTGTCTACTTTAGGTAGCCCTCTTTTCTGGAAAAAGTAAGCTGTTCCAATGGTCTTTCAACACAGAGATCCTCAACAATCAGCTCTAAACTGCAGAGGAAACTGGTACCAAAGGCGATATTCCATGATTACATGTTAAATAGAAAAACGATGGGAACAAGTTACTGAAGAAAGACTTGGGAATCCTGGTGGACAGTAAACTTAATTGTAGCAGCCAGTGTCAGGCAACAGCCGTCAAGGCAAGTAGGATCATGGGGTGCATCAGAAGGGGCATAGAGGCACATGATGAGAACACCATTATTACAAGTCACTGGTTAGACCACACATGGAATATTGTGTTCAGTTTTGGGCACCAGTGCACAGGAAAGACATTGTAGAGCTTGAACAGGTACAAAGGCGGGCAACAAAAATAATAAAAGAACTGGGTGGACTACAATACCCAGAAAGATGAGCAAGATTAGGGCTATTTAGTTTAGAGAAAAGACGGCTTCGGGGGGACATAATAAATATGTTTAAATATATTAAAGGTCAATATAGAGATCTCGCTAAAGATTTATTTATACCCAGGACTGGATCCAGAACAAGGGGGCATCCTCTATGTCTAGAGGAAAGAAAGTTTCTACATAAATATAGAAATGGATTCTTTACTGTAAGAGCAGTGAGACTGTGGAACTCTCTGCCAGAGGACCTTATGGTGAATTCACTAACAGAGTTCAAAGAGGGCCTGGATGCATTTCTAGATGTAATAATATAACAGGTTATAGTGACCAGGATTCTGGAGAAGGGTCTGGATATATTTCTAGATATAATAAAATAGCAAGTTACAGTGACCAGGATTCCGGAGAAGGGTCTGGATATATTTCTAGATGTAATAATAGAACAGGTTATAGTGACCGGGATTCTGGAGAAGGGTCTGGATACATTTCTAGATGTAATAATATAACAAGTTATAGTGACCAGGATTCTGGAGAGGGGTCTGGATACATTTCTAGATGTAATAATATAACAGGTTATAGTGACCAGGATTCTGGAGAAGGGTCTGGATACATTTCTAGATGTAATAATATAACAAGTTATAGTGATCGGGATTCTGGAGAAGGGTCTGGAGACATTTCTAGATGTAATAATATAACAAGTTATAGTGACTAGGATTCTGGAGAAGGGTCCGGATACATTTATAGATGTAATAATAAACAAGTTATAGTGACGGGATTCTGGAGAAGGGTCTGGAACCATTTCCCGATGTATTAATAGAACAAGTTATAGTGACCAGGATTCTGGAGAAGGGTCTGGATACATTTATAGATGTAATAATATAAGAATTTATAGTGACCAGGATTCTGGAGAAGGGTCTGGATACATTTCTAGATGTAATAATATAACAAGTTATAGTGACCAGGATTCTGGAGAAGGGTCTGGATACATTTATAGATGTAATAATATAACAAGTTATAGTGACCGGGATTCTGGAGAAGGGTCTGGAGACATTTCTAGATGTAATAATATAACAAGTTATAGTGACCAGGATTCTGGAGAAGGAATCTGGATACATTTCTAGATGTAATATAACAAGTTATAGTGACCGGGATTCTGGAGAAGGGTCTGGATACATTTCTAGATGTAATATAACAAGTCATAGTGACGGGATTCTGGAGAAGGGTCTGGATACATTTCTAGATGTAATATATACAAGTTCATAGTGACCAGGATTCTGGAGAAGGGTCTGGGATACATTTCTAGATGTAATAATTAGAACAGTTATAGTGACCGGGATTCTGGAGAGGGGTCTGGGATTACATTTCTAGATGTAAATATATAACAAGTTATATGTGGACCATGGATCTGGAGATGGGTCTGGATACATTTCTAGATGTAATAATTTTAAAAAGTTATAGTGACCAGGATTATGGTGAAAGGGACTGGATACATTCTTAGATGTATAAATATAAACAAGGTACATAGTGACGGGAATTCTGGAGAAGGGTCTGGATTCATGTTTTGATGTACATATAACAAGTCATAGTGACGGGATTCTGGAGAAGGGCTCTGGATACATTTCTAGATGGTAATATAACAAGTCATAGTGACGGGATTCTAGGAGAAGGTCTGGTTACATTATCTTAGATGTAATAATAGAACAAGTTATAGTGACCGCCCCGATTCTGGAGAAGGGTCTTGATAATTTCTAGATGTAATAATATAACAAGTTATAGTGACCAGGATTCTGGAGAAGGGTCGGGAGACATTTCTAGATGTAATAATATAACAAGTTATAGTAACCAGGATTCTGGAGAGGGGTCGCTGATCAAGGGATTTATTCTGATTGCCACATTGGAGACGGGAAGGATTTTTTCCCCTATAATGACGACAATTGGCTTCTACCTCATGGGGTTATTTTTTTTTGCCTTCCTCTGGATCAACACTATAGGACAATAGGCTGAACTGGATGGACGGCTGTCTTTTTCGGCCTTACAAACTATGTAACTATGACATGCATGAATGCGGCTGCGGCATTTTTATGCCGTGCTTTGAGCCAAACAAACTGTAGCCCTATTCTATAGATGCATGAAACCTCATACGCCAAAACTTGGAACATTCTGAGCCATACATGACACTTTTGAATGCAGCAAAGATGCAGGGGAATGTTGCGCCAGTGTTTGATGCTAAACTGTCGTACAAACCCATACTAGCTTCAAAGTGCCATGGCTGAGACTACTTTTGGTGTAGATTGGACACATTTATGAAGTGCTGTGAGAAATTCATACATAGGGCCACGTGTCTAGGTCTAAAACTCACTCTGTTGCCCATAGCGACCAATCAGAGCCCATAGCGACCAATCAGAGCCCATAGCCACCAATCAGAGCGGCCCTTTCATTTCATATAGTGCTCTGGAAAAATGAATGGGGTGCTCTGATTGGTGGCTATGGGCTCTGATTGGTTGCTATGGGCTCTGATTGGTTGCTATGGGCAACAAAGTGAGTTTTAGACCTAGACAGTTTTCATACATGTGGCCCATACTGTTAGATCATACACTATCAATACCAGTGGTAACTGGGGAGTTGGCACCAGGTGCATACATGTCCCCCAAAGTGTGTAGCTTTTCTGCAGCACCACCACAGGACAAATGAAGTACTACATGTTGCCCAATGAAATCAATAGACAATGTGTATAATACTGGATCCTCCAGAGACGCTCATGGTACCTACCTGCTCTCTTCTTTGGCTAATTGATGGAGGTTGTGAATTCACTAATAGGGTATTTGGAAACGTGTCTTCTAAACCAGGCAATTTTATAGTTCATTTTCCCCTGAGCTTATGGAAACCCGCTGTTGAAACAAACCAAAATAAGTGATTAAAAGGAACGATGAAAGAAAACGACAACATTTTGGAAGCATTAAAACTTCTGTTGCGCACGTTTCTCTTCTTTTAATCTGGATTCATGTTGATTACAATTACCGAGACAAAGAAATTGTATTCCATTAAAACATCTCATAACATCCTACCTTATTACAACCATGGCGGCTCCTCCTGACACAGGAACATCGGGCGCCCGGGATTTATTGGGTGAAGCTTAGTCTTGGCTGAGTTTTAATTAAAATGGTGCAAAATTATGACTTGCCTGCAACAGTTCAGTGTTTCTTACAAATCTTAGTGCTGGGAACCCGAAAAATCAATTAAAAGTTGACATTTTTAAACTGCTGGATATTTTTCTCAAGTTCCTGGGTTACTTTTCCTAAAGGAACTTCTAAAATATGAAGCCAACATTAAAACAGACCATGAGGTGGGAGATTTTCTTTTTTAATTAAAAGATTTGTCCAAAATTAAAAAAAACAACACATGGCTGCTCTTTTCCAGATACAGCGCCACACCTGTCCACAGGTGGTGTGTAGTATTACAACTTCGCCCCATTCACTTCAGTGGAAGTAAGCTGCAGTACTAGAAACAACACATGGACAGGTGTGGCGCTGTTTCTCAAGATAGCAGCCTAGATTTTTCTAACCCTGAACAACTGCTTTAAAGGGGTTGTCTCACTCCATTGATTCATCTTACCTCAGTCCTGTTTTCCGGGTTTCATTTTGAATTCAGGGGAGTGTTTACTGGCTTCTGTTAGGCTGCAGTAGCAGACAGATCTGTAGCTATAGCAACCAGTGCTGGCAGCCTATCAGGAGAGATCAAACAGGTCTGTAGCTATAGTGACCTGAGGAGCGATGGGAGCCCCTACAAGAGGGGATATCTAGGAATAGGTAGGACACTGTTAATGGACATATATTGCAAAGTGACTTGTTTTTTGCAAGATCTTTAACTCCCTAACGACCGCTCACCATCTTTTGACGTCGGCTGGTGCAGGTTGTTTGTCTGCAGCGTCTTTTGGCGTCGCTGCAGACATCAGAGTTTGCTGCCCCCGGGCGCCGCAGCTGTGCTGGGATCGGGCCTGTACTCCACAGCCCTGATCCCAGAGCATCTCCTACAAGCACTGTGGAGCAGCGGAAACCTCCGCACACCGGTGCTTTAACCCTTTGATTGCCGTGGATCGTCACCGCAGTGCAATCAAAGGATTTCCCTGCTCTGTCAGGTGATCAGAACGCCTGGTGACACGACAGAGCACGGGGAACAGCCACACAGTCAGCTCTGGGGACCTAAAGTGGCCCCAGGACTGTCTGTGTAACAAGCCAGTGACCAGGGCAGACTGTGTGCTGTCCTGATCACTGCTGCCTGTGTCAGTCTGACACAGATTATAATGTATTAGCATACATGAATATGCCAATACATTACTAAGTGTAAAAAAAAATAAGTAAAACAGTTCTCCCTTCAGTGGATTTAAAAAAACAAAAAAAACAAAAACAGAAAAAGTGTAAAGAAATGAATAAAAAATAAATAAATAAATAAATATTTAATAAAAAAATAATTGAGCATTTTATTACACACACAAAAAAAACCTACAATATTTGGTATCCACCCGAAAAAGTAATAAGCTGTAGAATTAATCTAACAAGTTATTAAGTGTGAAATGTGAATGGTGTAAAAAAAAATGTAAAAAAAAAAAAAAAAAATTTAAAAATAAAAAAAAATTCTGCAATTATTTATAAGTGAACTTAAACTATTCCCCATAAAGTACAACTTGTCTCGAATAAAACGAGGCCTCATACAACTGCGTCATTGAAAAAAATAAAAAAAGTTACAGTGTTGAAACGCAAAAACTAAAAAAATGTTCCGGTCATTAACTACTTTTCAGGCGTTTGACTTAAGGGGTTAACATAAAAAGCAAACCTTGTAGTGAGACAACCCCTTTAAGCTTTAGTCAATCCTACTACCATCAATACTTCCATTCTTTATGGAGCCATCATTGGTCTGAGGGATCTGCTTTCAAGCAAACCACTGGAACCTTGTTGGATCTCACTCTCTTATTCCATGGTGTTTCCAATCATTTTGATACCAGGACTACTTCTTCAGATTGACCTATTCCTGTAATTCTCCCAAGTGAACATTTCGGACACACTGTTTTATGCTTAGTACTCTGCTCAACCATTGAGAGAACTTGTGCAGCTGTAAAGTCACAGCCACAGGGTTCAGAAATGTAACTATGAACTACTATCTCACCCCAGGCCACCAGAGACAGGATCATCAACCTCTTGACACCAGGGGTGTTATGCTGAGACCATAGATCAAAATTTGCCCTACAACCACTGAATATTATTTGGACACTCTATGATCAGGAGTGCACAAACTTTTCTGGTCCAAGAGCCACATATGTCACATTGTACCTGTCCCAGGGGCCACAGTAAATCTTAGAGGGTATTCCCCGTCTGTGACCTTTACGGGACTTCAATTGTAAATGCCTAAAATGGTTAAGACGTCTCCTCAGCTCGGTATGAGGTTCTATTTTCATTGTAGTTTTTTTTCGAGTTACAGAAACGCCTCTACAGCAATTGTAGTGTAGAGAGCACCAACCATCTGCAGTATAGCCTCCGCGCCAACTCATCTCCTCAACTCAAACCTATCAAACATTTTTATGGTAAATCTTGTGGCTATGCCATGATTGTGTCAGAGATGAATACTCCTTAGAGGACGAAATTCAGTTAAAACTGCTGTTCATGTGTTAGGCCTCGTTCACACGGCTTATTCTGCCGCGTATTGGCGCCGTACTGCGCGCCGGATTTGCGCTTCAGTACGGCGCCAATCCGTCGGCTGTCATTACGTAAATCCACTGCTCTCATAGAGAACAGTGAATCCCTCGCTCCTCCCCGCTCGGCGAATCCGCCGCGGGGGGAGAAAGTGACATGCACATTATTTACGGCGCGGACGCGCCGTAAACAATGCATTGTCTATGGGGCCGGGAGCGGCGCCCCCGCCGCGCTCCGGCCCCGCCCCCGTTCCGCCCCTTATTCACGGCGGATTTGTGCGCTCAATACGGCGCACAAATCCGTCGGGAATAAGCCGTGTGAACACGGCCTTAGAGATAATTCAGAAAGAGGATTGTCTGGATTGCTCATTTAAGTTGCTTAAAAAAGCACCTATAGCCCCGCAGTGCCCATTATAACAGTGCCCAGAATGCAAGCTATACAGTGCCCACCATAATAATGCCAGCCATAGAGTGCCCACCATAACAGTGCCAGGTATACGGTGCCCACCATAAGGCCGTGTTCACACGGCTTATTCAAGACGGAATTGCGAGCCGGATTACGCTCGCAATTCCGGCTTGAATAAGGGGCGGGGGCGGGGCGGGGGCGTTGCCCCCCGGCCCCATAGACTTCCATTATCCACGGCGCGTATTGCGACTGGTAATGAGCATGTCAGTCTCTCCCCACCCGGCGGATTCGCCGAGCGGGTAGGAGAGACGGAATCCACTGTTCTCTATGAGAATGGATGATTACCGTAAAAACTGCTACAGATTCCAGCTGTACTGAAGCGCAAATCCGGCGCGGAGTACGGCACCAATCCGCGCCGAAATAAGCCGTGTGAACGAGCCCTAACAGTGCTAGCCATAGAGTGTCCACCATAACAGTGCCAGTGATACAGTGCCTATCATAACTTTGCCAGCTATGCAGTGCCCACAATATTAGTACCAGCCATAGAGTGCCTACCATAACAGTGCTAGTAATAGAGTGCACAGAATAACAGTGCTAGTAATACAGTGCACAGCATAACTGTGCCAACAGGGAAATGTGGCTGTTTAAAGATGAATACTATTTCCTGAAGAATCAGGACAGAAACTCGGTAACATAGTAGATAAGGTTGGAAAAAGACCATTGAGTCCAACCTATAACCCAACGGCACAGAGGAAGGCAAAACCCCCTATGACTCCAAATCTGGCATCAGAATAAATCCCTGGATCAGCATCTGATCTCAGGTTTCCAGTAACTTTAACCTGTGATATCATAATTTTCAAGAAAAGCATCTAAACCCTTCTACAACTTGATCAAGGTTTCCACCATCACAACCTCTTGTGGCAGTGAGCTCCATATCGTCACCGCTCTTACAGTAAAGAATCCTCGTCTGTGACGATGGTGAAACTTACTTTCCTCGAGATGTAAAGGACGCCCCCTTGTTACAGGCCTAGGTGACTGTCCTTAATAGATGTTGGCTGCACAGTAGGACACTGTGGTCCGCATGTTGGGCACCTCTGCTATATGATGGTATTACGTGGTTACGATATTAGAGTATTATTTATATTATACTTTGCCTTTTTCCAGTGCCCCATTTCGACACCATTTTAAACTAATGTCCAGTAATACAATGCCGACTAATCACTATGATACGACGTGATGGGAAACATAGTTACATAGTTTGTAAGGCTTAAAAAAGACAAGACATCCATCCAGTTCAGCCTGCTTTGCTAAAATGTTGCTAAAGTGTTGATCCAGAGGAAGGCAAAAAACCCCAATGAGGTAGAAGCCAATTGTCCTCATTTTAAATTCCTTCCCAACTCCAATCTGGCAATTGGAAAAATCCCTGGATCAACGCCCCTTCTATAGAATCCTAGTCACTATAAGTTGTTATATTATCACTCTCCAGAAACGCATCCAAACCCTTTTTGAACTCTGTTAGTGAATTCACCATGACAATTTCCTCTGGTAGAGAGCTCCACAGTCTCACCGCTCTAACAGTAAAGAATCCCTTTCTATGTTTAAGTATAAACTTTTGTTCCTTAAGATGTGGAGGACGGCCTCTTGTTCTAGATACAATCCTGGGTATAAATAAATCTTGAGAGAGATCTCTATATTGACCTTTGATGTATTTAGAGGTTACTTTGGTTTCTATAGCCAGAAGGAGGTGACCGCCTAGGGCGCCACTTCATCCCAGGCTACAAAGGGGGCGCAAGGAGGTATGGAGTGGGCTCAATTCTCCATAGGAGGGGGTGCCATGTGCCATGTTTGCCTAGGGCACCAGAATACCTTGTCCCAGTCCTGTCTATAGTTATGCCTCTTATTTTTGTATATATGTCAAGTTTCTTTTGAGCATTAGATGACAATCACTTAAGAAAATAGGACAGATGGCCGTTACCCTTCTGGGCCTGTGTGGCCCCCACGGGAAGATCCAAGACACCATCATAAATAGGATATTTTTAATAGTGACAGCAGATGCCTTCATGGTTGCTCCGGACATAAAGAAGGCCGGGGGTTTTAGGTTGCATCCGTGAGGAAGGGAAGGGCCGAATAATAGGAGCGAGCTTTCAGGCCTTACAAACACAAGATGGATCTCTTGTAAGGGCCAGAAGCGGCTGCTCAGATACCCAAGCTTTAAATATCACTGCTTGTCACTGGATATCCTTAATGTGATATCCTACAGAGCCACACTCTCCTCTGTCTCCCTGTCCGAACAATCTCCTTAATCTCAGCACAGCAGGAAACCTGAGAAGTCGTCTCTGGAGCGGAGCAGACCGGCATTACCTACCCTGATGTATGCAAAATGGATATTTATGAATTTCAACTGCTAAATGGGTCCAGGAACAATATTCCCCCAGAGCTCCTGTGCATTAGGCCTGGATTATTTCAGGTTGGGGCTGTCTGTGTCTGGACAGATTTAAGGGCTGATTTTTAACACGGGGAGGCTTGTACGTCTCCTTGTATAATTACAGAGAGGTCAAAGACCTCACCAAGCAGCCACCCTGGTTGTCAACCCAAATAAACACTGAAGGGCCTATCCATCAAAAAGCTGACGCTCAATTTGCACAATGATTTTGTGTATGTTTGGATAGTGCTTGTGATTTCATAAGGGAGCGAGTTTATTTTGTTCCTGTAGGACTTTAGTGAGAGCACATGGGCTGGGTTTATACAACGTTGTGTGGGTATAATAGGAGGGGACATCTTCCTATGTAGTGGTTTTCTCACTATAAAGATTAGCTTTCAATGTGGAGGGACAGTAAATGAAAGACTTTTTCTAAATACATTGCTTTGTTGATTTTACTTTATCAGACATTTTATGTGAGTGCACACATATTTCTATGGTTACCTTCATACCAGATCATAAGGGTTCACATGGCGTAGTTGTGGTTCGTATTTCGGAGCATTAGGCCATGTCCCCACGGCATGGTTTTTCAGCCGGCTGCAAATCGGCTGAAAAACTTTTACACGGACCTTAATGGAAAATCCGTGCAGCGGTCCCCACTGCACGGATTTTCTGCCTGGTGGTTTTTCAGACCGCCGGCGGTCCGAAGAACATGGGACATATTCATTCTTCCGTCCGGTTTTCGGACGGAATATGAACATGCCTATGTGAAGGGGGAGGGCTTTTCTCCTCTAACCGCGGAGAACAGCCGTCCCCCTGCGGCCGTGTGCACGGCACGAAAACAGTGCAAATGCCGGTCGGATAAACCGACGGGTATTTGTCCTGTGCCGTGTGAACGGCCCTAATTGTGCTGCAATACGCTTAAAGTACACCTGAGATCTATGATTATCTGATGTTTTACTGATGCATTTTACGCGCCGGAAGAAAGAAGTGCTTATGTGCCAGGGAAAGGGAAAGTTAGCATGCAATACATGCCGCAATAACTCTGTTATCTGATTAGAGGAGAGAGCTTAAAGCAGGGAGTGACATGACCACGCAGAAAGGCTGAGCTTTGGTGAAAAACTAATTATCTCTAACAAGATTAGCTTCTGTTTACAGATAAGCCATTTTATTCAGTCCTCATATCTCATGTACCTTGTTTTACCGCAGAGATAAAATCTCCTGCACTTGTCAATAATGGCTCAGCTAGGAGCTGAATATGATAATCACTGCTATAGAACCACTCACAGGCTGAGGAGACATAGTGCGTAGAAAACTGTTTGTAAGACAGTGTGGTGAGAAAACCCCTTTACGATTTGACAAGGCTGAACCCTGACCAAAACTATGAAAGGGGCTGTATATGATTAGTAAATTATGACACCAGTGCCACACCTGTTCACAGGTTTTGTGGGGTATTACAGCTCTCATTCCCTTACATGTGCATGCGGAGCAGATAAAATCTCTCTTATCTCCTGACCAGAGCAATATTAAAAGAGCAATGAATTTAGTAAAAGTCTTGATTTACTATTCTCTACATGTTGAAAGCTAATCCTTGTAGTGAGAAAGCCCCTTTAACTTTAAAACCACTGAAAATCAATATTATTTACTTCACCTATCCTGTGACCACTGCACCTGTCCATGGGTGAGATGTATTAGGCAGTAAATGAACTGTCAGCTCTTGAAGTTGAGGTGTTGGAAGGAAGATAAATGGTCAAGTGTAAAGATGTGAGGGACTTTGTCAAGGGAACAAAAGGGACAGTAAACAATCCCAACCAAAGAAGATGTCAATGGATGTAACTACCCTGAAATCACTTATACAGTTAGTAGAGTGTAAGTGTACAATTAGGGCGACATGTAAGAACGAGGCTGTGCCAGTTTTCAGGCGTCAAAAAGCTTTAGAAGACCTATTCTATAGATGTATGAACAGGCGCACTCCAAACTTTGGCGCGATAAGGGCCTCTGTACCGCGCCAAAGAACCTTTTTAATACGCCAAAGTTGTGGGGCGTTTTGGGGGCGTCACACCACATTAGTAGAAGTAAACACATTTATGATTCTTTGACGTCAAAACATTGGCACAGAACAGTTAGAAAAGCCAGACCACGGGTAAAGGTGGTGCCTGAGCCAGACTTGTGGTATTGGCTCTACACTGCCCTGTATGTATGACCTGCAGAAGAACAGCCAGACCAGGGTAAAGGTGGTGCCTGAGCCAGACTTGTGGTATTGGCTCTACAACTGACCCTGTATGTATGACCTCAGAAGAACAGACCAGGTAAAGGTGGTGCCTGAGCCAGACTTGTGTATTGTCTCATACACTGCCCTGTATGTATGACCTGCAGAAGAACAGCCAGACCAGGGTAAAGGTTGTGGTATTGGCTCTACACTGCCCTGTATGTATGACCTGCAGAAGAAGAGACCAGGGTAAAGGTGGTGCCTGAGCCAGATTTGTGGTATTGTCTACACTGCCCTGTATGTATGACCTGCAGAAGAACAGCCAGACCAGGGTAAAGGTGGTGCCTAGAGCCAGACTTGTGGTATTGGCTCTACAATGCCCTGTATGTATGACCTGCAGAAGAAGAGACCCGGGAAATGGTGGTGGCTGAGCCAGATTTTGTGTATTGTCTACACTGCCCTCTATGTATGACCTGCAGAAGAACAGCCAGACCAGGGTAAAGGTGGTGCCTGAGCCATACTTGTGGTATTGGTTTACACTTCCCTGTATGTATGACCTGCAGTAGAACAGCTTCATACATTCTGGCGCAGTCTATACTACCTTAAAGTGATTTCGAACTGGTCTATTAGCGCCAGAAATCATACAAGTCACCCTTAGTATCTACCACTATATGACTATTGTATGGCGGTAATATTCATCTTACTATAGTGATATTTCTTTAGGAATGGTATGATGGTATCATTGACTCACTATGTGGTAGTGATATATGCTCGTGAAGGTCCAGTATTAATTCTCCACTGTATAGAGGTGTTATTGGTAGTTAGTATTGGTCAATCTGTTCCTGTTTAGATCAACAACATTAATACTGAATTTGTTTTTTTGACATCCCAAATCATAAAGCTAGCTTTAATTCTGACTGTAATGTAACCTGATCCCAATTTTTTCACTTGGCTGCTAACCCTAAACCTAGCCCTAATCCTGACAATAACCATAAGTCTAACCCTAAATTGGGGTAAGGGTTAACTGGTCTGCCAGGCTTACCTTATCAGGCCATGTTGTTTCTGGTCCCTGTCACCTCCAGTCCAGTGATGCTCGTGCTCTGATGTCACTTCTGACATCACATTCAGTCCAACTCAGATTAAGGTATCCTAAAGTGATATTGGACCTGTTGGATATGACGGACTGGCGGGGACATCAGAGAGCAGGGGCTTTGAGACCAAAGGTGATGGGACTGGTAAATGAAGCCCTTCAGACCAGTTAAAACATCCCAAACACTGACCCCAAACTAGGGTTAGGGCTATGATTATGGTTTATTTTTTGCTAATGATTTTTCCTAAAAATTTATTTTGGCCAACCCGAACCCAAACACTTGGATTCAGATCAAAATTTACTTTGACCCGAATCTGAATTTTGACACTATTGATAATATTGGTTTTGGTAGATTGGGTCATGAGACCCTACAGAAATCACTGTTGTATCCAGGATTTCACATGCTATGTTGCACCCCATCCAGGGTATGAGGAATAGATAACAGCAATGACACTGCCAAGTTTTGACCATTAGGTTGTGTCTACACAGCAGAGGTTTGCTGTTGGATTTAGTATTTTGAAACCGCTGAAAATCCTACGGAAAAACATCCACCATGGACTTTAATACAAAAAAGCGACCTGAAGTCTGCACAGGTTGTTTTTTTTCTACTCATTCTTGGGCACCGATGGTTTTAGGAACATGTTGTAAAAACTGATGGAGTCCAGCAGAAAACTGCCGGATAGTTTTTGGAAGTTTTTTTCAGTGTTTTTTTGCCGCGGTTTTTCTATGGTTCTGCTGAAAAACTAACCAGGTATTTATACAAGGTATATGAATTTTGCCTACATGAAAAACTGCCCAAAAAACAGACAAAAAACGTAACAAAAAAACAAAAACCACCCAAAAAACTCGTCGGAAGCCCAGCTGCTTTGGACAAAAAAACGACAAAACACTCAGGTTCAAAGAAGTTTTGGGTGCGTTCACATGGCACTGACTTTCCGACCGATATTTTGTCTTTTTTTCGCATGCAAAGGGACGGCCTATGTCTGCGGTTTTGTCCTCCTTCGCACCCACATGTTCATGTTCTGCCTCAAAACCGGGCGGAAGAATGAACATGTTCTAGGTTTTTCGGACCCTGGCGGTGTCCAAAACCGTCTGGTGGAAAATCTGTGCAGTGAGGACTGCTGCATGGATTTTCTATCTAAGTCCATGTAAAAGGTTGACAGTCATTTTTCAAATCCAAAAACTATCTGTAAATCCGACTGAAAACCCTGCCGCGGGGACAAGCCCTTATAACCAGTTACTGGCTTGGCAAAAGAAGACATTTATCAAAGCCACAGAATATGGCCGTCAGATGTTGAAGAATTTACGTGATGATGGTAAAGCTGCAGCGTTTATTTCCCATTATGACAATTGGAAGGATGAAGCTTCCTGTGGTGGTTTCCTCTTGATTAAAAAGATTGTGCATCCAAAAATACGCTGCCAAGAACTCGTCATCATCACAGATAGGGCGCACTCGTAAAACTTGTATGTATGGACATGCAAGAACACATGCTGAATCATAGCAGACAGCACGTCTGCTTCCACTGACAATCTGACAGGCTCCTGCGCTAGAGCAACATACCCAGCGCTGTCGCTCCATCTTCATCAAAGCAGCCACAGTCCTGCAATAATAAACTCAGCACTAAAATTCCCAATCATGCCCTCGACAAGTGGTGACTGCACAGATACAGACAAGCCATGTGCCGCTGTGATTGCTGGATAGTTAGGGCAGCTTTACAGCCAATGGAAGTAAACAACACAGTTCACATTTAGGGAGACCTGTATGATTGGGTTTTTCACCCATTTCTGGCGTAAAATGCGCCTAAGTGAGCCGGATATGATGTCTAATGCGCCTAATGAATGTGTTAGGCGCATTGTTCGTAAGACACTTTCTAATGTGCCTAACATGAAGGGGTGTTCTGGGGGTGTTCTGCTGATGTCGCACCACACTCGTAATATTAGACACATATATGAATGTGGTTCGGCAAAACTAGGTGCATTACTGGCAGGCAGACCTATTCCAATGTCATCTGCTTGAGCCTGAGGAGTCGAAGTGGAGCTAGATTTGCTGTTAGGGAAAAAAAAAGTTCAATATTTCTCAACTTCCACCAGTACAATAATAAAAAGTGATTTCTGATAATTATCAAACTATATAAAACGAAATTATTTACCGCCTGAAAACTATGTATGGCTCTTTATAGCCCTGTCCAGGACAATGTTGTGTGTGCTTTCGCTTTTCAGGGGTAATATTAATCGCTTAGGAAATAGATGGCTGTCGTGTTGGAAATTTTGACCTTTTCTGTGTATATAATTTTGTAGTGCAAAAGAGAATGCTATCTGTTGATCTGCAGATGTGACTTGTACTGCTTGTTTCACTTCCAATAAAGCTTTTTGAATACGAAAATCAAATTATTTACATTTAATAAAAATTTTTTATCATATAAAATGAATATAAAAATATATAATATCCCGCAAATATAAAAATATCTCCTATAAAATGCATTTTAATTTAATAGAATCTAAAACTACTTTTCCACTAAATCACCCACTGATGTTGTTGTGCAGATTTTACAATTTTTAATTTTTATTACATTAAATTTGAAATTTATTTTGCTGCTCTCACCCTTTATTCTACATACAGCAAGAGCCAGCACAGCACAGATCTTGATGGGATCTCTGGTCCACCAAGCAGGATCAGTACTATAGTTTCTAGTCACTGACATGCTATTCTAATGACGTTTCTTTTATTTCCAGCCTATCTATAGTCTTTACACATGTTTGGTGCATTACTGATGCACCTAAGTTTCGTAATGCGGATAACACATAAGCGAGGCGCGTCAAACTTTAGACTCCATTTATAGTCCCACAAAAACCACATTCATACATTCTGGCGCATTATACACTGAAAATGAGACCCGATAATTCACTTCAAAGAGCCTTCCTTCATACACGTCTCCCTTAGTGACTGCAAGCAGAGATCTTGCATTAGTCCATGAAAGATATTAGATTACATGACTTGTTATTATTTGATGAATAACATGGACTGGACTTGTTGAAAATGAAATATCTAGTAGATGTGAGATTAAATAGACAGAAATAACAAGTGTCATAAAATATGTTTGTAGATTTATGCTGAAAACTAGTGCAACAAGGAAAAACACTGGTGACATCCCAAGATGTTTCCACACCATGGTAGGCATGGGTGTGACTATAGCCATAGCAGACATAGCAACCGCTATGGAGCCCAGATGCTGAGGGGGCCCACTCATTGTTCCTTTTTGTAGGGAACATGTAGTCGGTGGCTTTCTGCTCACAAGCTCAGCTATGTGGTTTCCCTGATATAGGGCGGTATTATTTAATCCTTTAATTATTGCTACTTTTGCTGCTGTTTCAGTTTATTGTCATTACATGGTGGGGCCCCATCTCACTTTGCTATTGGGCTCTATGAATCCAAGTTACGCTACTGCATAGAGGTATAATATATATAGAATATATATAAACCAATGGACCTCAAGTTATGATTGAACAACGGGATCACTAGCAGCATGTAAAGTGCAAGGGCAAAAAATACATAACTGCAGAGTCAAATCCAAAGAGCATAATGCACATAAAAAATAAGTGCAAGTATATTTATATACTTATATATATATATATATATATACATATATATATATATAGTATATATATATTTATATATATATATATAAATCTATATACCACTGCTTATCCTGCATGCAAAGGTCTATATCTAAGTGCACAGAGACTTTAGAATTCTTTTCCCATAATGTGGGCAGTCCGAGGATGCTGCCACCCAATGCACATTTTAGCAACGCCTGTATCCACATAGCCGTTTAGAGAATAAATTTGAGCTCAGAACATCTTGAACCTGAATTTTTTTCACTCATTCGAGCAATACTAATGCTGGATGTAATACTCAATCCAAGAAAGCAATGGACACCAGCAGTCCCATTCAAATGGACAATCACTTGTATATCTCTCACCTAGGATAGCCGCAGCTCAAACGCTCTCGGTGGTGCTCAGTAGCAACATCACGGTTCGTAATAATTCAAGTATAGAAGAAATTGATTGCGGCACGCACCAGAGCAGGCGGAGATAGACCGGGTAAACAAGGCTGTCTATCTTCGCCTCCTCTGGTTTTATTTTTTGAATAAAGTTACGGTAAAATTTTAGTGAGTGCCGCAATCTATTTCTTCTATACTTGAATGAATGCTGAACGTGAAGTCCAGGGTGCTGCTGCCTTCAGTAGCTCTCATGCTTTAGCACAGCTTCATCCCTGGACTGATTCCTCTTCTCCCTTGTGCTGACAAACCCTGATACTGAAGAGTGTGTTATTTCCCTCCCTCTCTCTATGCAGAGTTTGACATGTGTGCTCTGTTTCCTCTCTACACTTATACACAAACTTGACAACTTTTAGTTTGAAGGGGTGTTCCGGTATCACACAATGCTCATTGGTCTTGGGGTATGAGTAAAAATAGAAAATTAAACTCATATTTACCTCCCGGATGCTCCTGTTCATTCCCGGATGCCAGTGCATTCATCTTGGCTGCAGTACTAAAGGGAACACCCCTTTAAATTAGGAGGCAGGCACGTGAGCAATAAAAAAATTCATTGCAAGTCTTTATATAGACTTCGTGTCCTCAAGCAGCAGGTGTAGAACTGCATGGTACCCAAAGAAAATGCACTGTAAATATATTACAAAAGTGCCAAACTATGGGAGCGATATTATTTAAGTTATATGTTTTTTTTAGCATGACAAAATTCTGTCTGCTCACAGGCACTATTAGGGGGATCTTAATGTATACTGTTTGTGTATTGAATTCAATAATATGTAGTATGCAGGAAGCTCCTAAGCTGTAGGAAGCTAGAATATTATCATTTAAAAGGGAGTTCCCATGGGGTTTGATGGTATCAATAGAATATGCCAACTCTGGAACCCACATCTATCTCGGGAATGGGCCCCTGAAAGTCACAGAGCAGAATGAAGAGCTGGTTACACTTGCACGCGACTCTCCATTCTGTTCTATGGGAGTTCCGAGTCCAGCCGAACACTCCGCTCACCTATACTGAGAGCTCCCAAAGCGCAGAATAGAGAGTCCCCTGCAAGCGTGACCGGCCCTCCATTCTGCTCTGTATCTTTTGGGGGCCCGTTTTTGAGATAGTTAACTATTCATTTCCCATTAAAGTATATGATGGGAACAACCCTTTAGCTATGTGTCTCTACAGCTCTGTTTATGGAGCCATGACCATATTAAAGTTATAATAAGTCAGCACAGAATGTTTGCTCTAATTATAGCTTGGTGGTCAAAGGTGGACATTCACTTCATGGAATGTGTGATCAATAACTGCTAAGAAGGGAATGAGTGTATACAGTAAATACAATGTATACAGTTTTGGACTAGCCATAAAAGTACCAGAAGATCCTTCTGTGCCCAGGTTGTGACACGTAATTGTCGCCAAACCTCCAGTAGAACTGACCAGTGTCTGGCCCTTTTCAGTTTGATGGCACGTTGTTCTTCCCAAACCTGAAATTTTTTACTCTGTCCTCAGTCCTAACCCTAACCTTAACCCAATCCTAAGTTGGGGTTAGGCCTCGTTCACACGACGGGTTTGCGGCTTTCGCTGGGGTTTCCACGGCCAAACCTCGTCCTAACCTCGCCGCAAACTCACGTCTCCCAACGCGGGTTTGCGGCGAGGGCGCTGGGCGTGGTCGCGGCGTAAGTGGGGCATGGTTTGGGGCGTGGCTTGCGGCAAGGTTTGCCCCCATGCAAATTAGTAGGCAGGGGGAAAACCACGCCGCCAGCCGCGCACCGGCCATGGCGAGCATCGCGGCGAGAGCCGCACTGAGGACTCCCTGTCAAGGATTGACAGGAGAGTTCTCAAAGCCGCGGCCCCAAAGCCGCGGCAAAACCCGCGGCGTGTGAATATTAACGCGGTTTCCCATAGGAAACCATGTTAATAAAGTGGGCGCGATTTGGACGTGGTTTTGGCTGCGGAAACCGCGTCGGAACCCGCGGCCATAACCTCGTTCAAATCCGTCGTGTGAACAGGGCCTTAGGGTTTTTAGGCTGTTTTAGAGTTGACTCCACAGCACCTTTGGGTCAGCTGGCGCCATTACTTTGACATCTCTTCCACTTCTACATCACATCTGGCTGAATGTCCTCTGGGCCAGATATATTGTTGGAGGGGAAGTGACGTTGGAGTGACGTCACCACTGGAGAGGTAAATTAACCCTAAAAGGCCTTAAAATTAGAGCTTGGGGTGAGTGTTATCATTAGAGACAATTTTCTGTCCATTTGCACCAAAATTTGATTTTGTATGACCCGTATCCAAGTGCTTGAATTCAGGTTGAATTTGATTTTGACCCAGATCCACAGCACAACAGTAGAGTTGACTTTGAAGCCAATAACTTGACACTTGGTTTTAGACCAATAACCTATTGACCCTATGGATGTTGGACATGCTTAGGTGGACCCAAGGGAACCCAGGTCTATAGCATTGATAACAATTGTTAAGAACTGGGAAGATTACTGATTTTTTTAGTGGTCACTGCTATGATCCATCACCCTTGATCATGCTATAGCCATATGTCTGCCCCGTGCCTCGGTTACCCATCAGTATCTATACCCCTGCCCTACATCTGCCTTGTTCTACTTAGAACCGTGTTTTCTGCTTCCTAGAATATTCCGATCAGCGAAACCATTTCTTGAAACACAGCTGCCTCATGCAAAGTGAGGACCGGATCACGTGGCCGCATTGTTCAGCAAATGATGTTCTTGGCTTGTACTCAACATCCGTTTCGAGTTAGCAGATCGGTGATCCATTCCTTATGGGTTAATAACGCACTCCTGCATTTCTTTTGTTCACACGTCTGCAGTTATAAAACCATATAATAAAAAATTCAGGAGCAAGGGCCGCTGGGCGCACAGCGTTGTCAATAAAACCTGCAGAATCCTGTCTCTAATGTACATTAAGAGAGAATTATACTATAGTCTCAACTTGTCCGATGCGAAAACTATTACACTGAAGATGCAGGCAGCTCCATTTGGCACGAGCGCTGTTTATAATATTATATTATTAATGCTGCTGCAGTGTTAAACCTCTGCTGAGGCTGCAGCCTCTTCCACCGGCTATAGAGTGCCCCATGCAGCTGAAATGGACAGAAATGCTGCCATATGGCTACAGGACGAGGGAGGTGCTGACCTACAGAGTTCAGATATGTTCTGTGCAGCAAATTCTAACATCTTCATATGATATATGACTCATGGAAGTGAGGTGATGGAAAAGTGGGGTTTCTAAGATATTTGTGTCTAAATTTGCAGGGATGAGTGGTGGCCGGGAGAAGTCATCATGACGGTCTGGACCAGATGCAGAACAAAAGGGAAAGTCAACGACTTATCAGAAACGTCACCTGTGAGTCACAAGATGTAACTGCACTTTAATCACATATGTCTGCAGAGCCTGTGTACACTGGTTACTACCACTATATGGTCACTGTATGGTGGTAATATATAGTCTGCAGAACCTGTGCACACTAGTAACTACCACTATATGGTCACTGTATGGTGGTAATATATAGTCTGCAGAACCTGTGCACACTGGTAACTACCACTATATGGTGACTGTATGGTGGTTATATACAGTCTGCAGAGCCTGTGTACAATAGTATATACCACTATATGGCGGTACTATTGGTCTTTGTATACTGATCAGTAATGGTGTAGGGGTATTATTCAGTCACTTTGTAGTGGTAATTTGTGGTCTTGTTCTGGCGGTATAATCCGGTCCATATGTAGTAGTGTCATTAGTAATATTGGTTTTGGTCTAGTGGATTTGCTTGGTAGCAGTATGATAGGGAGATGTATGGGGAGGTATTTGCCCCTTGGATTATCTCCATTATCTAACTGCATGTCCTGGCAAATGTTCGTGGTCAGGGAGGTGGGCGAGGGGGGGGGGGGGGCCCATCAAAAAGTTTGCGATGGGGCCCAGACTTCTATAGTTACGCCCCGGGACACACCCCTGCATAGGATCAACAATATCCAGGCAGAACCTAAATTTAGGAAGACAACAGTTCATGTTAACACAATGACCATGGTGGTTTGTGTCTAAGGGCAGCATTAGAAAGTGGATTGATACATTAATAATGGGTTTGTATTATGCCTGGGAAGACAAGGGTGGACGAATAAGGGACCATGGCTAGAGGGCATCAGATGCTCAATTACACTTTGTAGTAGCTTCTGGATGCAGCAGGTGGATCCATTGGGTCAGACATGAATTTTGGCACAGAACCATGCTAATGAGCAGAGACTCGTGAGTACCCTGGTTTCACCCCTCATGCATGGATCTGGATTTTACTGAAGGGAACTTGCAGGTTAACTTCAAAGTGGTCCCCCCTCCTCCAGGGACTCTGATGTTCATACGCAGTTCAGTGAGAGTAGACAGAAGGTGTAGTCGGGTCACTAGGAGATGGTCAGGGCAGGTGGAGTGGTTTAGCAGTAAGGTCATAGGCAGGAAGTCAGGGCAGGCAGGATACTATCATATTCACCTATGGAAGGTCAGAGCAGACAGAGTATTGATGTAGTCAGATCACAAGCAGAAGGTCAGGTCAGGCAGAGTACTATCATAGTCATGTCACCGGGAGAAGATTAGGGTAGATGAAGCACCTTTGTAGTCTGGCCACCTGCAGAAGGTCAGGGCAGGTGGAGCACCTTTGTAGTCTGGCCACCTGCAGAAGGTCCAGGCAGGTGGAGCACCTTTGTAGTCTGGCCACCTGCAGAAGGTCAGGGCAGGTGGAGCACCTTTGTAGTCTGGCCACCTGCAGAAGGTCCGGGCAGGTGGAGTACCTTTGTAGTCTGGCCACCTGCAGAAGGTCCGGGCAGGTGGAGCACCTTTGTAGTCTGGCCACCTGCAGAAGGTCCAGGCAGGTGAGAAACCTTTGTAGTCTGGCCACCTGCAGAAGGTCCAGGCAGGTGGAGCACCTTTGTAGTCTGGCCACCTGCAGAAGGTCAGGCAGGTGGAGCACCTTTGTAGTCTGGCCACCTGCAGAAGGTCAGGGCAGGTGGAGTACCTTTGTAGTCTGGCCACCTGCAGAAGGTCAAGGGCAGGTGGAGAAACCTTTGTAGTCGGGCCACCTGCAGAAGGTCAGGGGCAGGTGGAGCACCTTTGTAGTCTGGCCACCTGCGGAAGGTCCGGGCAGGTGGAGTACCTTTGTAGTCTGGCCACCTGCAGAAGGTCCGGGCAGGTGGAGCACCTTTGTAGTCTGGCCACCTGCAGAAGGTCAGGGCAGGTGGAGTACCTTTGTAGTCTGGCCACCTGCAGAAGGTCAGGGCAGGTGGAGCACCTTTGTAGTCTGGCCACCTGCAGAAGGTCCGGGCAGGAGGAGTACCATATTAGTCTGGGCACCTGCAGAAGGTCCGGGCAGGTGGAGCACCTTTGTAGTCTGGCCACCTGCAGAAAGTCAGGGCAGGCTGAGTGCTATCATAGTCAGGTCACAGGGAGAAGGTCAGGACATGCAGAGTATTATCATAGTCAGGTCACAAGCAGAAGTTCAGGGCAGGCAGAGTGCTATCATAGTCAGGTCACAGGCAGAAGGTCAGGGCAGGTAGAGTACTATCATAGTCAGGTCACAGGCAGACGGTCAAGGCAAGCTGAGTACTATCATAGTCAGGTCACAGGGAGAAGGTCAGGGCAGGCTGAGTACTATCATAGTCAGGTCACAGGGAGAAGGTCAGGGCAGGCAGAGTACTATCATAGTCAGGTCACAGGGAGAAGGTCAGGGCAGGCAGAGTACTATCATAGTCAGGTCACAGGGAGTAGGTCAGGGCACACAGAGTACTATCATAGTCAGATCTCAGGCAGAAGGTCAGGGCAGGCAGAGTACTTTCATAGTCAGGTCACAGGCAGAAGGTCAGGGCAGGCAGAGTACTTCCATAGTCAGGTCACAGGCAGAAGGTCAGGGCAGGCGGAGTACCTTCATAGTCAGGTCACAGGCAGAAGGTCAGGACAGGCAGAGTACCTTCATAGTCAGGTCACAGGCAGAAGGTCAGGGCAGGCAGAGCACTTACATAGTCAGGTCACAGGGGAGAGGTCAGGGCAGGCTGAGTGTTATCATAGTCAGGTCACAGGGAGAAGGTTAGGGCAGGCAGAGTACTATCATAGTCAGGTCACAGGGAGAAGGTCAGGCAGGCTGAGTGCTATCATAGTCAGGTCACAGGGAGAAGGTTAGGGCAGGCAGAGTACTATCATAGTCAGGTCACAGGGAGAAGGTCAGGGCAGGCAGAGTACTATCATAGTCAGGTCACAGGGAGAAGGTAAGGGCAGATGAAGAACCTTTGTAGTCTGGTCACAGAAGAAGGTTAGGGCAGGCAGAGAGCTGTCATATAGTTAAACAGATTTGTGAAGAAGGACCCACGTGGTGTGAAATGATTAGTGAGGATCCATGAGTATGTTTTACTTTGTGTATATAGATTAATAAACTTTGTTTTTTATATACATTATCTTGCTGGATTACCCATATGTATCATTAGAGTACTGTCATAGTCAGGTCACAGGAAGAAAGTCAGGGCAGGCAGAGTACCTGCATAGTCAGGTCACAGGCAGAAGGGCAGGGCAGGCAGAGTACCTGCATAGTCAGGTCACAGGCAGAAGGTCAGGGCAGGCAGAGTACCTGCATAGTGAGGTCACAGGCAGAAGGTCAGGGTAGGCAGAGTACCTGCATAGTGAGGTTCCCAGCAGAAGGTCAGGGCAGGTGGAGTACTTACATAGTCAGGTCACAGGCAGAAGGGCAGGGCAGGCAGAGCTCTTACATAGTCAGGTCACAGGCAGAAGGTCAGGGCAGGCGGAGTACTATCCTAATCGAGTCACAGGGAGAAGGTCAGGGCAGGCGGAGTTCTTTCATAGTCAGGTCACAGGCAGAAGGTCAGGGCAGGCAGAGTACTTTCATAGTCAGGTCACAGGAAGAAGGTCAGGGCAGGCAGAGTACTATCATAGGTCACAGGGAGAAGGTCAGGGCAGGCAGAGTACTATCATAGTCAGTATATTTACTATATTGCCATAGGCAAACTTAAACTCTATCAGTTCTCTATCTAAAAAACACTAAAACGTAACTTTTATTATATCTAACTCTTAACCTCTATACACACTATTTAAAAACCTGATCTCTATCCTCATCATTTAACCCTTGCTTCTGAAAGAGGGAATAACTCCCTTTCTATCATCAAGTCTGGTGGAACCCCACCTATTAACAGGAGAGCCTTATATCTATAGCAAAGTACTAGCTTCAGTAAGGGATCCCAAGCCAACTACTTGGGCAGTCGTCCCTAATCTCATAGACACAGAACAAATAAGGCCCCCTTGTGACAAAACGTCTGCAGCAGGTGACACTTGTAGACAGAGGTGAGAGATCACAATTTAAAACGTCATGCCTGACCTCCCAACATGTTTCGCCCAGCTAACCTGGCTTTATCAAGGCTTAGAGGTCCGATCACAGTGGTCTAAGCTCACTTCCTTTTATATCATGTTAGGTAAAAAACCCCATACAGGTGCTCACCAATTAGCTATCAGAGAATCCACATAAAACCCACTCCCCCTTTCGCGCGTGCACACTCATAACATGTCCTGCTGATTGGTGAGCACCTGTATGGGGTGTTTACCTAACATGATATAAAAGGAAGTGTGCTTATACCACATGTGATCGGACCTCTAAGCCTTGATAAAGCCAGGTTAGCTGGCGAAACATGTCGGCGAGGTCAGGCATGACGTTTTAAATTGTGATCTCTCACCTCTGTCTACAAGTGTCACTGCTGCAGACGGTGTCACAAGGGGGCCTTATTTGTTCTGTGTCTATGAGATTAGGGACGACTACCCAAGTAGTTGGCTTGAGATCCCTTACTGAAGCTAGTACTTTGCTATAGATATAAGGCTCTCCTGTTAATAGGTGGGGTTTCCACCAGACTTGATGATAGAAAGGGAGTTATTCCCTCTTTCAGAAGCAAGGGTTAAATGATGAGGATAGAGATCAGGTTTTTTTAAATAGTGTGTATAGAGGTTAAGAGTTAGATATAATAAAAGTTACGTTTTAGTGTTTAATAGATAGAGAACTGATAGAGTTTAAGTTTGCCTATGGCAAAATAGTAAATATAGTGATCAAAAGTCACTCTTAGTTCTCTTGCGAGATTCCCAATTTTTTGGAGATTATCTATCATAGTCAGGTCACAGGAAGAAAGTCAGGGCAGGCAGAGTACTATCATAGGTCACAGAGAGAAGATCAGGGCAGGCAGAGTACTATCATAGGTCACAGGGAGAAGGTTAGGGCAGGCAGAGTACTATCATAGTGAGGTCACAGGGAGAAGGTCAGGGCAGGCCAAGCACTATCCTAGTCAGGTCACAGGGAAACGGTCAGGGTAGGCTTAGTATTTTCATAGGTCACAGGGAGAAGGTCAGGGCAGGCAGAGTACCTTCATAGTCAGGTCACAGGTAGAAGGTCAGGACAGGAGGCAGTCAACAGAGAGGTCAGAAACAAGCTGAGGGTCAAAACTAAAAATAATGTTCACTGGAAATCGCTGCGAACACTAGAGCACACGCCACCAAACTGGTAGTGAGTTGAGAAATAGGGGCAGCATGTATGTACGGGGCTGCGGCAGAAGTCTGGTGTCTTTTCAGCCCGATTTCTAGCGCAGCTCCGTTCGCAATAGTTTAAAACCTCCCATGCACCAATATCAGAGCGTCCGCAGTGTGCGGGAGGCGGAGCGCACTAGAACTGTACGAAGCTACATATTTATAGCTTTGCTACAGCAATTCTAGGCGCATTACAGCTGGAACAGGTATACTACTTTCAAAGTGGTTTACCTGAGCCAGAGATATCGTACTAGCGCTAGAATGCGTCTGATTTATGACCCGCTGTAGAGCGGGTTCATAAATCTGGCGCATTCTATACTAATATTATCTACATAAAAATTGGTGTTTAAATGCCAAAAATCATACATGTCGCCCTAGGTGTCCTTTAAGTAGCCACGGACAGCAGGCCATAGGCTGATAAAGATGGGTAGTTTGTGCTGGCCCTTTAAATTACTGAGGACCGACATGCACACCCTAGGGAGGAGACAGCAGGGGGTCACAAGCGGTGATAGCGGTGGATCGGGTGATGGAGACAAGGCAAAACCAGCTCTATCACCAGGCAAGGTATGACTGACAGCAGATTTAAGAAAAAAAAAGAGATTGCTTTTGACTACCTGCCACCTGTATGAGGATTCTCTTGAACACAGCTGCCACACTACCATCCCCTGACTGGTATCCAAGGAAAGGTTGCTCAGATCAACTCGGTGGTGGGGAATTTGCAGCAGTTATGCTACTGTTCTTTAGGGTCAAAAAAGTAGGTATATTAACCAGAAGGTTGACAGATGTTCTTCAATGTTCTTGTAATATTTACATCCTTTCCTCCTATCTCTTGATTGGTATTTAATGAAAAAATAACTCAGTGGTGGTATAGCCTTGACCTTGCTATGGTGTTGGGGGAGATATGGGTCAGCTACGCTACTGCTCTCAAGGGCCACAAGTGGACATTTCAACCAGAAGGTTGACAGATGTTCTTTGAAAGTGATCTAAGCGTAAGAAACTGATACTGGTCCTTCCACACGCTGAAGCCACCTATGATCCATTTCATGGAGTGACTACCTTATGCCTCAAATGTTACTACTATTAGGAGAGAACCTCATATTTTGGTGGAATTCATGTTAGGTAGATACTTTTTTGGAGTCATTTTATGAATTTATTAGTAACTGGTTTCCAAATCGGAATGGTTGGCTGGGATCTACATAGCAGTCAGGCCAACACAGGCCACACCACCTGCCTTGCAGCTCATGGTCAAATTACACGCCTAATTTATGATGGTTAGCTAGAGAACGTTGGGCTGTCTTGTTAATTATGACCTGTTGGGGGTATATAAAACACAATGAAGGTGTTTTGGGTGGCTCGCGGTAACCATATGGGGGTTATATTTAGGTAGCCATCCTAGTAAGACCTAAACGAGTATTAGTGATATCCTACTATAGTACCAAAGACACAATAACTATCATTACTATTATTATAGATAGTAGAGCTGCAAGAGTTAACGTTTTACTTCTCCACTTCAGGTGATTTTAGTAAGGACAGGCACAGTCTTAGAAGTTTATAGGTAATTTAACTAGCGGGCTTTTTGCATTGCAGGCTACCCTATGACTCCTATAAAAATCTATTTGGAGGCTGTTTCTAATAAACATTAAAGCATTTTCTCATGCCCCTGCAGTCCAATACTCTTCTACTCATTAATCCTAATTGTGCCAGATTTTCCTAACAAACAACATAAAAGTTCCATTTAAAAAGAAGCTGGGTAAAAGTTTTGCTTTAATAAACACAATGCTGGTGCTTAAATTTGCCTAACCGTGAGAAAAAATGTGGAAGAGTAGTGCCCCGAGCCGTCAGTAACAAATTATGCTAAATTCAATGCGTCCATATCTTATTGGACATACTGTTACAATTGAGAGCAAGAGGAAGTATGGGTAAGGAAAAAGTTACAAATTCAATGCATTGAGTTTTGAGATACCTTGCATATTGTTCTGGCAACTTTTGACCATTTTTAGCTTGTCAAACACTTAACCCCTTCCTGCCGCTGGGATTTTGGTTTATGTTGCGTTCGTTTTTTCTCTCTCCATTTTTATTTTTATTTGTCTACAGGAGTGCTGTTTTTTGTGGAACAAGGTGTATTTTTTAATGGTTACTTTTACCTATCATATAACACTGGGGAACACTCATTTTGGTGCCTAAGGCTATGTTCACATGGCTTGATTGCGTGGCATACAGGACGCCCCGCAAGTACGTGGGTTGTTCGGGAGCTCGCGCCAATCGGCACGTACTCCCGCGGCGCGGCAGCCCGCCAACCCATAGACTGTCATTACTCGCGGCACGTAAGCGCTGTGAATAAATGACATGTCAATTATCTCCTCGCGAGTACAATATGATCGTATTGTATATGTGGGGAGAGGAGGCTTAATCCAAAGTTTTCTTTGAGAACTGTGGATTACTGTAATGACTGGGGTGCATTTCGCTCGTGAAATACGCGGTGAAATGCGCTCCAAAATAAGCCGTGTGAACATAGCCTAAGAAGTTGGAACCATTTTTAAGTATGTTTGTTTTGATTCTGAAAATGACACCCGTTTTCCCCTACCAGCAGGGCCATCTTTTCCATTGAGCACACTATGCAGTTGCCCGGGGGCCCCACAAGTGTAGGGATCCCAGGTGGTGTATGTATGTCCCAGGAATACAAGAAACATACCCTGGATCCCCAGGTTGGCTTTGCTTATTTAACTGTTTGTGTGTTTTTAGGATGTGCAAATAGTTAAAAAACCATGGTGGAGAAGGGAGCCAAAGGCTCCCTGCCCTGCCGAATAGTCTTGTAGACTCTTGCCAGTGTCCAGACATAAGTGGCGTGATATGGGTGTGCTTGGGATGGGGGTTTGAGGCATGGCCAAGTGTGATGTCATGAATTTGGCAGAGCCTACTGCAGTGCTATGCCCAGGGTCCATAATTCTGTTAAGATGGCTCTGTCTATCAGCTCTAGTCTTGGAGATCCAGCATTGCCACCTTATCAAGTATCTGCTGCTGACAGTAGTGGTCACTCAATATTGTACTAAAGAAACTTTGGAAATTCATGTGGAACAGAAAAGACATAAATTTTAGAACGTGTTGGGCGACACATATGAATGGGGCTGCATCAGAAGTCTGGTGACTTTTTAGCCAAGAAACTTCCTCAGCCCTGATCGCTCTATTTTTAATCAGGTGCACTCCAATATTAGACACTTTTTTATGCGCCTGAGATTGGGGGTGTGCTGGAGGCGTCGCACTACAACCCAACAAAGCTACACATTTATAAGTTCAGCACCGCAAATCCAGGTGCATTACTGCTGGAACAGGTAGAGGACTTTAAAAGTGGTTTACCTGAGCCAGAAGTGTCGCTTTGTAGCTAGAAAGCGCTAAATCTATGGCCTGCAGTAGAACAATGTAGAATCATGTAATCAGCATCTCCTAACCTAGAGCTGCTAGAACAGAATGGATGGGATTTTCAGATTCTGCAGCACTCAGGTACCCAGAATAAGGGCAAAATTTCTAGGCACAAAAAAAAAATTGTATTTCTGGAGTTTTCTTTGCAGCATTAAATTATGTTACCTTTGTTCTGCAGGCCAAAACGATTTTGGCAATGTCACTTTTTGATAGTTTTCTTTAAGTTTTAATACTCTTCTAATAATGCTTTGCTGCGCCACTTTCTGACCAACTAATCTTTTTTTTTTTTTTTTTCATTTATGGACTTGAATGAGATTTTTTTTTTTTGCGAGCTGAAGTGGAGTTTTTATTGGTACTATTTTGGGATACATGCAACTTTTCGATCAGGTTTTATTTTGATTTCTTGGAAGGTGAAGTGATAAAAAAGCCCATTTTCCGCCCCTCCTATGGGTTTCTCACCATGTGTATAAATAGATTGATATGTTAATAGAGTGGACCTTTGAGACAGATTGCAGAGGCAGTTAACTCAGGTCTTAAAATCCTTTTTTTAGTAACATTGTACATTCGAAACAAGCAAAAGTTTATTTTTTTTATTCACCCTTATTATAATTTATTATATTTATATTATTAAAGATTTTTTGCCTATACTTTTTTCAGTCCGCCCCTAAGAGAGCACTTGACCACTCATCACATTGCATCTAGATACATCTATGTACGGAAGGGTGTAAATAGAGCGATTAGTAAACAACGGCAGGAGGAATAGCCTTTTCGAATAGACCGATGACAACTGGTTGGCAACCTGCCGTGCTCCTCCCTTAAACACAAATACTCCCGACCACATACTGACTCTCTACAGTCCACTGGAGAAAAATTAAACTAGATCCTGATATTATAAAAAAGCTGACAACTAACCCTCAACACAGAAATACCAAAGGACTCCTCGGGAAACCCCCAGTAGACACTAACTTTGACAGGATTCTGCAACAAACAATACACTGACAAAATAACTGAGATACACAAGGACAATCTAAAGGACTGACACAAAGCAAGACTTGGCAGATCAATAAAATACACAAGGAATCATCCTAGGACTACCTACAATAACAACTGGATTCCAGAACACTGTAGCCAGATTACTAAACATAATCCAACTGAGAAAAGAATACCGAATAAAAATCTCACTCTTAACTATATTCAATACCGAAAATGCAAAAAAGCTGTTACAAGGAGGACAGACTAAGCCAATTAACCACTCCACTTATAAATTGAGCCTCAAGTCATGGCGCTGCATAGCTGGGCTGCTTGGCGACCTGCGACAATTCTAGAGGAGGACCCCGTTGCATAGTGAATGCCCTCAGCTGGTTATCAACCTTTATCTTAGAAGCAGAGCGTCACTATATATGTCCATCACGCTATACATGAATAACACTGTTACGAAATTGTAGGCTAGGGTTCGTGGTTTAGTTGGCACGGACCTCAACTGAACAGGCGCCACTAATAAACCACTAGTCCCTGGTGTAGGATACATCAGTGGGACGCAACAACCGTGGCCCAGAGTGTTACATGTCCACGAAAGTGACGGTTTGTGGATCCACCTTTGGTTTCGCACTCGCGAGAGATGACTTATTGTAACCACCACCACGGAAGCGACTTTCTAAGGAGAGCTCGTCCCCGGGATTCCCAACATCAAGCCCGCCACAAAGCGGGATGGACTTTGCTGTGGGGGACTCTCGGGTCGCTACCGCTGACGTGGCCGCTTTCAAAGGTTCAGGCGTGGTACAGGAGTGAACAAACAGGGCAAGACCACAGGTGAGTAACAGAGCGGAAATATGCCCAGGGAAGAGATGGCAGCAATACAGTTGGTAAGGTCAAAACGTCATCGGTAATGACAGGTGCAGGCCTCCAGACAGGAGAACAGGTCCGTGCGCGTACACAAGGAAGACGTTGAATCCAGATAGCAATACAAGCCCACAGGAGCAAGGGAAACAACACCAATACACAACACCAATACACTGGCGAGGGTGAGAGGAAGAAGTGACCCTGATAAAAGGGTACAGAGTACCTAGCTGATTATCGTACACAATCTGAGCACCACGACACATCCTAGGCAGCTGGTATGCTCGTGAGCCGTCCAGTCATGTCAGCTCTAGTTCGGAAGCAGACGCGGGGAGAGGTCGAGTAACCTGAGTACGAACCCGGGATATTGAGACATGAGTGCGTCCATGGTCCAGCGCGGGGACCGTGACTGCATAGTGACAGTTGATAACACAGGACTAGAGTTTAAAAAAAAAAAATATTTGACCCAGATAGAGGAGTAATGAACAGAGTTGCAGAGTTACTGCAACTCTGAGAATGGTTTAAGTAGTTTACATGGTTTCTCTTGAATTGAAATATCCATAGAGTTTTCTATTTTAGGATTTTTATATTGAGATTAGGCCAACAATCACACAACATCCACCTGAGGATGTTGTAAGGAATATTAGGAAATTTTGTTGCTTGTTAAGTAAATAGTCCCGGACCAAGGCAGCAGATGTGGTGTAAATGAATGTTAAGCCCCTTTATGGTCAGTATGGTCCATATGTTCCCAAGTAGAACACAATTACACCCACCCCTCGCAGCCCCCTCCGTATCCATTTTCCTATATGATTGGGTCACATCCAGTTCAGATTGTTAGAAAACTGGAAAGCCTGCTGATCCTTAATTATTCCATTACATTTATTTTGACACCTGAATAATGTTTCTTCTCATTGCTCAATCTTCTGCTTCGGTCTTCTGAATGGTGTTTCATGATGTCTGTTATTGCCTCCATACAGCTCACTGGTTTTATAATATATCCGTTATCTCTCCTGAGCACAACTGGCTTTTCCAATAAACTCTATCTTACCAGATATGTCCACATAAGAGTTTCACTTTAATATAGTTACAGGCAGATAAAGAGTAGGTTATGTAAAGCAATAGGAAGAGATATGGGGAAGGGATTAAATGATCACTAGGTGAGAGGAAGATAGTCTACGAGCGAGGCGATGGTAGTAATAGAAGGATGATTGAGTGGGAAGATTTCATATGGATAATAGGAAGTGAGACCTATAGGTGGGGTTAATAATGGAGTAAATAGTGAGAGTCTATAGGGTAAGGTTTTATATGGAGCGTAATAAGGAGTGAGATGAAAGAGGAGGATATATGGAGTATACAACATAGGAGAGATAAGCGAATTTATTAATGGAGTAATAGGAGTGAGACATAATTAGCATGTTGACTATGAGAGATAAAAGGAGCGTAGTATATAAGGGGAGACGGTTTATATCGGCAGTACTTAGAGAGGATGATAGTCGAGCGAAGGTAATGTGGAGTAATCAGAGGAGATATGGGGATCGTATATATTCGTAGTCTAAAATGACGGAGCAAGATATAGATATAGGAATTTTAATGGAGTATAGGATGAGATATACACTGATTATTATATGAGTAAATAGGAGCGACGTATTAATAGGGAATGGCTATGTGGATACATAGGAGTGAGATTATAGGCGGAGGTAATAATAGGAAGTAATAGGAGTCTCGAGATATAGGAGAGGTTATATTGAGTAATAGGGATTAGAAAAATAGGTGAGGTTATATGTGGTAATAAACTGAGCGAAGAAGTATACTGTACGTGAATAAGATTAATAATGAGTAGATAATAGTGGGGAGTTTATCTAAATGGAGTAATTAGCGAGGAGAATATTAAGGGAGACTTATAAGCGATGTGAACTTAGGAGGAGAAATAGAGAGGGCTCTGGAGTAATATGATGGATATATACTAGGTAATATTGGAGTAATAGGAGGAAAAAGGGAGGTAGATATATGCTATGTAGATATGAGGTACGGAGATACAGGTGATAGTTATAATAATGTAGGTCCATCTAGGAGTGACGTGGTATAGGGAGTTAATAAGGAGTAAATAAGGCCGGAGACATTTATAGAGGAAGTTAATGGAGCTAATAGGGCCAGAAAATGAGGAGGTTATATTGGAGTAATCAAGAACGCAGATGTAGGGGGAGGTTATTACTGGAGTAATAGAGCGATAAAAGGGAGGATTATATGGAGTAAAGGAGAGATTATACGGGGAGGTTAAAATGGAGAAATAGGAAGGAGTCATCGCTAGGGGAGAGGTTAATGGAGTAATTAGGAGGAGATATAGGGAGATTATATAAAGGAGTAATAGGAGGGAGATATAGTGGGGATGTATAATGGATTAATAGGTGGAAGAGACAACTATAGGGACGGCTTATAATTGGATTAAAAGGAGGAGACTAAAGAGCGTTTATATGGATGTAATATGAGGTAATATAGGGAATTTAATATAGAAGCTAATAAGGAGGGATATAGGGAAGCTGATATGGAATTAATATGGAGTTAGACAGATCTGTTTGAGGTTAAATATGGAGAAATAGGAGGCGACTAGGGCGACAGATTACATATGGAGTAATAGGAGGAGATATAGAGGGGAGGATCATGATGGAGTCAAAAGGATGAGCTAAAGGAGGTTATATGCGAGTAAAAAGCGGGGAGATATAGGGGAGGTTATATGGGCAGTGACAGGAGAGAGATATATGACGGTCTATAGTGGACGTAGATAGGAGGAAGTATAGGGAGAGTCTAATAGGAGCAATAGGAGTAGTAGGATATAGGGGAGGGTTATGCTGGAGTAATCAGAGGAGGATTATGTAGAGGGGAAGTCTATACAGCGTAACTATGAAAGCGAAGTATATAGCGGGAGGTTTATATGGGATTAATCAGGCGGAGCTATTAGGGGAACGGTTATATTGAGTAATAAAGAAGGGAGATGACTAGGGTAGATTATATGGAGTAAACAACGGTGGAGATAATTAAGGGAGGCTAATATGGAGTAATTAGCTAGGAAGATATACTGTCTTAAATGGCAGTAATATGGAGGAGAGTATAGAGGGAGCGGGATTTAAAATGAGAGTAATCGGAACGGATGATTTCTATAGAGGAGGGACGGTTATCATGTAGTAATATGAGGAGATATAGAAGGAGGTTAAATGGAGTCTCTAAATAGGAATGCGAGATATAGAGGAGGTTAAATCTGGATTAATAAGTCACTAACAGGTTGGTGGTATTTGTATATTAACAAAGTTAATCTACTGAGATTTTTCTTTTAATCTATTGTTAACTCTTTGTTAAAGAGAATAATAGAGCTAAGTCCATGCGCAGTCCCCATACATACCCTGCACAAAACCTACTGTCTTACACATTCTCATTTATCGTTTCTCTTAACATGAGCAAGATCGTGGATAAGTGTAAGTTTTCACCCAGTTTTTAAGCACCATAATTCCCATCTTATAACCTCTAAATACTTAATAACACAGAGTAATTACACTGTTAACCTTTTGATGTGCTCTGCAGGATATTAACCAACAAATTCCCTGCAAACATTCTCATGTTCTCTCTCCTGCGCGTTAGGCACCCAATGTTCATGGACTCTCGCTATACACGATCCCCAACTTTCAGGTGTCATTGAAGATATGGCATCATTTTTAATTCCTTATTTCCCGAACTGGTCGGAGACTTTTTTCTATGCACGCATTGCAACACATTTTAGACGATTTACATTTAGAGGGACCCCTGTAATGAGTCTCTTTCGATAATGTTGTGAGAAACTTTACTTCAAGTAAATGATCTTGAAAATTGTCCATTGAAATCCTAACTGAGTCCCTGGTGATACGTTTAACCCAAAATCTGCAAATTTAGTAACATAACCAACTAAATTTCCCGGAAATCTCTAACTCATTTTCCATCATGGAGATTCGCAGGTTAGTTCTTTTATTACCATTTTTGTCAATACCTTTAGAGATACCATAGTATGACGTTGTAAAAGGACCGGCAAGACAAATGATCCGATCATAGTGGGCAACCACAGGGGCAAAAGAAACGGTCAGACGCGTGTGTGCTGGAACCCAAATTGTCCTGAATCCTTTTTCCTGTTAATTCGGGAATCTCTGGCTCCAGGAGTTTATGTATTTGGGCTTCATTAGAACTCAAAGAACATATCCTTTCCACCGTCCAATGCGTATCTTCCACCCTTCATAGCAGACCCAAATCCCCAGTTCAAGACTGATCGCAGGCAGAAAACCGGGTGTTTCAGGAAATCAACAAGGAGCAATTTTGTGTCGTTCCAGCTGTGGCTAAACCTCGATCCAAGGGTTCAAGTAATCATTATACATCCTTAGAAAGGGAAAGATCTTTCTCCCTCTAGGTAGAGGTCGCCTATCATAAGCAATGTCGGAGATTCCGACAAATTGTTGCCCATCTTCTGCAACTCCATGAATCAATGCTGACATATCACAAGGCATTGATGGGACACGAGGAGCTGCAGAAGCTCTAGCTCCCTCTGTGGATGTAAGCAAACTCTTCCTCAATTTAGCCTTTTGTGACCCACCTGGGATCTTTGGAAAGCGCAAGAAGTGGGATTGATTTACGGAGCCACAATACCACGCACATCCCCTTCTTGTTATACAGGACAGTTTTCGGGGTTTCTGCCCTCTCGATGCCTAGGCTTGTGCTTCCTTCGAGTGTGAGGACCATTATAGTAGCTCAGAAAGGGTAAGTATCTCTCCTTATGTATCAGTAGTTATATTATACTTAAGAGCGAGAATGTGTTTCCAAGGTAAATTCCCAACTTACATATGCTATCTTGCTGTCTATGATAACCCCCTTTCCAGACGACACTCTATATTATTGGTATCTAATTTGGTAGAGAATTGGGTCACAGGTCATCATTGGAATAAGTATTGGTAGGAGCATCGAAAACATAAGATAACTAGGTGAAGCCCCTTCTGTTCTTTGATGCCATGTACATCACTGACCCCAATTAATGTTATCTTCTAGCACTGTGGTCTGCAAACTGCGGCTCTTCAGATGTTGGGAAACTACAACTCCCTTCATGCCGACTAATAAAGATTATATAAATGCATGATGGGAGTTGTAGTTTCCCAACATCTGGAGAGCCGCACTTAGCATGTCTCCATATGAATCAGGATGGACATGAAGATGTAGTATGGTGTGGTACATCCTCCTGCGTCTAGCTACTTGCCCTCAACTAATGTTATATGAACATTTTCTTTCTCTACTGCTCACATTTTTTAATTTACTTCCTACAGCATGAAAACCTAGACCTGAGCCTCAGGCTTAGGCGACCTTCCCCGGGTCTGGTGGCCGGCCTGTGCCACTCTCTGCTACTGCTCCTTGGCCGGCCCACTTGCCCTATAATCATTACAAGTATTTTTTTATTAAAAAGGGGTACTCTCACAACTAAAAAATAAAAACACTTCTGTAGGTCGGAAGTCCTGATCTGTACAAAAGGTGCTTCTCTGTTCCCTATTGATCCGCTTTGACCCCGCTAGTTTCCTTATCTGATCCGTCTGTCTGTGTTCACTTATATCTACAATTTAAGAGGAACACATACACATCAAAAATCTTATCTTTAAACCAAGCATCTTAACAAGCAATATTCAAAGCTATTCATGGATTTTTTTTTTAACATCTGAGAGCAGTTGTTTTTCTAATATAAGTCAATTTTTTAAAGTTTCATCTATTCACATTACTCTCCCCGGTTCTCTGACTCTTCCTCTCAGTGAGCTCTGGTAGGACTACAAGAGAGAAAATTGCTTGACATGTCCTTCCTTTGAGGCCAATCTATGCCTGGCCTTTAAAGAGCTAGCTGCTATGATCAGCAGTGCCCTTTTAGTTCTATTTGAGAACCCCCATCCTCCCCTAGTACAGAAAAATATAAACTTGAATTCTTTATTTCCATATATTGCTTAGCAGTTCTATTCTAATGCCTAGTGGTCTAGTCAGATCATATCTTTTCCTGTCGAGAGAACAATATAGCAATCAAGAGCTGTCATAAAACTATAGATTTCTGTATTGAGAATAAATTAGAGTTAAGCCAGCAATTATGAAGTACATGGTGAGATTAGTCTCGCACTGCCATTCCAGGAGTCTTTATGCTCTAAGCTGGCAGAAAAAGGACAACTATCTTATATGTAGTTGTAAACTGCATAGTCAACTAGCGAAATAGATACAAAAATAATGTGTCAAAACACATTCTAACAAAACATAGTTTTACCACCGGTACTCTCCTTTCTGATAGGGATAGGTATCCCTTCTATGTCACCCTACTGCAGAAGAACTTGTATATCATCTCATGATCCCTTCTCTGGCTAGTATACTGTTTGAAAAAATCGCACTCTACTGCCTGTCCGACTACAATTTCTATCTATGTATCTTAATCTGTTTGGTTGGGGCGCCCCATCTACTGTCGGAGCAATAATTCCATGCCCACCCTGTGGAAGATATTGTGAGTTGATTCTTTGGGTCCATTAGTGGAGTTTTACTTCTTGGGAGCTACGCACCTAGTGGAGTTGATTCTGGAGGCCGGCACCTGTGGAGTTGCATTCTTGGGGCAACAACCCAGCGGTGTTTAGAGGACTCTCTGGCCCACCAGTGAGGAGTTAGATTACTTGGTGCCGGCACACCCGAGTGCTGGAAGTTGCTTGATTCTTTGAAGTGCCGCCGACATGGTAGGAGCTGACTCCTTTGGGGCCCCACCCATGTGAGGAAGCTTGATTCTTGGGGCACCACCTGTGGCGACATGGCGATTAGTGGTGACACATCCAAATGCAAGTATAGATCTCTTGAGTTGGCCCCACCCCTGGAGCTAAGAGTTCATTGGCAGGTGCCCCTGACACTGGGAGCTGCGAGTTTCTTAGCGGTCCCAGCCCAGTGCTCTTGAGGTCTTGACGACCCCACCTAGTCGCGGTGAGATCGTGATTCTTTGGTGTTCTTTTGTGTGCCTCTCCAGTGGAGTAGGATGGAGTGTATCCAACCTTACGAGTGACTCGTACATTCGAACTGCACAAGCATCTTTATCACTTTTTCTGCCCTCTCTTCTCTGACATAAGTCCTAGCGCCCCGCCCGTCTTGCCTACTGGCTGTAGAGGCCCACCAAATCCCCCATGATGCCCCACTATTATGTGGCCTATGTGTCCCATCCAGTCTTGGATTCTCCCCCGTCCTGTCTATTACCCCGCAGCTTGGGTCAGGTTCCAAGTCTCAAGGTCTTGGGTAAATGTCTGAATTGACCACACAAAAACCACATAAGGACAGTTTTACATTCGTTCTTTTCAACCCTGATTACATGACCCATACATATCCCATGAAAGAATTTGCCTTGAGTAGTAGTCGGTACCACATAAACTCTCAATGTTTCCTTTTTTGGCAAGTCATTGATTCTCATTTTGGCCAGCTGCTTTTCTAAACACCACTATTTAACTGAACATCTGGAGAAAGTAGGAACCTTAAGGTTTCGATTTATTCCATTAGAAAGCGTTCCTCAAGATGCCCACCAACCAACTCATATCGACTCGTCCTATTAGATTAGTATTACAGTATTCATCCACCTCAAAGGAAGTAAGCTAAATGAATGCATACCCTCATTGGGAAAAACTCCTTTCCTTAAACGATCTCTTATCTTTACAAGAGTTGCCTCACTCCTATTCAAAGCGGCATAGGGAGGCAGCTTCATGAAAAGTGGTAGACTATACAGTTTTTGTTCCAGAATTTTGCCAAGTCAGGTCCTGCCAGAAGACCACCCAGATGCCAACCACAAAACTTACACCTCATGCCCACTCCCCCTGTTTCGGGTACTTCTTCCTATCATCTGTGTTCTCTTTTTAGTCTAAACCAGACTTTACATCGACAGCCATTTGGATTTTTGGCAGTGACTTCAATCCTTTGGTTTTTACTGCTCTCTGATAATGGAAGAGTGGCTTGCATTTGGAGCCAAGTGAGTGACTACAAGTTCGAGCTATCGGCCCGCAATACACATAATCCTACATGTTACTTCTTGTAAGCAGGGCCCACACTTTCCAAATTGGGCACACTAGGACAGTTTAGCCTATGGTGGCCCTCACTAGTAAGGACCACCCAAATTGCGTGTTTGTAAGGCCCAAAAATGACAAGACACATATCCTGAATCGCCTTCTGTAGGTTTTGCTTACTTTAACTGTATTGGAGTATGTTTATGTTATAAGGATAGTGAACGTGCAAAACAGTTAAACAAATCCCATGGTGGCAGAAGGGAGGAGTCGAAAGCGGCCTTCCTGCCCTCCCAATCTAGTCATTGTAGCTTGCAGGTCTGCTGGTCATCCCAGACACGGACAAGTGGTGATTTCCTTTGGTGTTGGGTGGCCTCAAGCCAATCGGCCACTGTGTAGATTTCACGTATGCTGTGTCAGTGGCCACCTGCAGTGCTTTTATGCCCTCTATGCCCAGGTGGGTCCCATAATTCTGTAAGGATGCCCTCTGCTTTGAATGGCGGATTGCCTTTGAGGGGCAAAACTCGTACGCTAAGATGTATCTAGATGTTCTACAAGCAGGCATCCCCTCCCAAACTTGCGGGCCCTCCCATCTGTGGGAAACTACCGAAACTCCCGATTCATTTCCCACTGTTATAGATTATATAAATTCATGATGGGCAGTTTGTAGTTTCACCAACAGCTGGAGTGGCCGCAGTATCTTGAGATGCCTGGGGTCATATAATGCAGTCTCAAGGCAAAAAGCTCGTAGAGAATTATTGCTGACAACTTTTTTGCATGCGTATCATAACAATATTAACCCTAGTCGTCTTCTGTGCGTCACTATTCCCTACAGACAGACAAGTAGTTGATCTTGTAGGACGCTATTATATTTCCATGTTTGGTATTTTTAGGTTTGGTCCAGTCCCATGTGCTTTCACTCTCTAGATGACCTTGTGCCCCAGTGACACGGTCTATATACGTCAATAGTTTCCCCAATCTGCTTTCGTTCTCAATTCATTCTTTCAGTGCCATGCCAACTTTCTTCTCCCTCCCTTGTCTCACTGTTCTCCTAATGTTTCTAGTTTCTCCTTTCCTTACTCCTCCTATTTTTTTGATATTCTATTCGTCTGCCTCCCGCTCCCAGTAGTTTGCCCCCTGGTGTCCAGCCGCTGGTCCCCATGTAATGGTTCATCACATAGTTCCAGCTGCCCCCCTCTCCTGGGATCCTCATCAAGTCCCAATGCACACGATAATTAGTGTCATTAGAACGAGAAACTGTGGGGACAAGAAAGAGGTGGCGTCAGTGAACGAGACTTGTCTCTCGCGGTCAGTTGAGTAATTGACGGCAGTTTTTCTGATGAATGAGAAGCTTAATGGAAAATAGGAATGTTATTCATTTACATTAGCGAGGGGCTGCTGAAATGTAAAGGTGGGCATGCACTCACCGACTACTTTCGTGATCTTGTGCGCGCGGTAATTCTCTTGAATAACGACCGTCCAGAATTTACCCTATTAGACTATGCGTAAGACCAAAGGATTCAGCTCTCTTGATTAAACCCTTTGGCTTTTTTTCTTCTAAGGAAGACCTTCAAATCACGGCTACACAGAGACAGACACAAGAACAGTAGAGGTCCCTTGTTATCTCATCTCTCTACATAGGGTGCCCCTTTTCCCAAAAGTTGATGAAAAGTCTGTGGGGTCCTAGGACTCACCAGTGTAATTTACACTCTGGGGCCCACCTGTGGAGTAGCATTCTAAAGGATCCATACAGTCCACGGTTAATTCAGGGTGCCCCCCTGCTATAGTGTAATTCTGGATGTCCAACGAATGCGAGTTAACATTCTGGTGTACCCACCTGTGTGATTAAAATTCTTTGGGGGTCCCACCAACGAGGTTCTGAGAAACTGTAGCCCACCAGTCATAGTTAATTCTGGGGCCCCATCTGTTGGAAGAACAAATCAGGCGGAGGCCCCCCCGAGTCATAAGAGTATTAACTTCAGAGTGGCGCCACTTGAGTAGATAAATTCTTGGGGTTCACCTGATGAGTTTGTATTCTTGGGACCCACCAGTGAGATTAATTCTTCTTGAGGCCACACGCAGCGGAGTAACTGATTCTTGGGGCTCCTACGCGAGGCGAGCTGATTCCGTGGATGTGTGCAGACACCATGTGAGTTTGGATACTTGAGCGGCCCAGCAGTGGACCTGATTCTTGGGGGCCCCACCATTGCAGTTGATTCTCGGCCGCCTACCATTGAAGTTTCGGATCCTTGGGCTGCACCATTGAGTGTTGATTCTGGGCACACCAGTTGGAGCTTCAATCTGGGGCCCATAGCTGTTAGATACCATTATCCTTGGGTCTCGCCCCAATGAAGTTAATTCTGTGGGCCTCGACTCTGTGTAAATTCTGTTTGTCCCGACTGCCATGCGTAGTTATTCTAGGGGCCCACCGAGTGTAGTTATTCTGCGGCCCATCTGTTGCACGTAAATTCTGGTCTCTCGGGGGTCCCTCCAACAGAAGTTACTCACTGGCGAAGGGAGTCACCACCAAATAGCGTTTAATTCTGGTGGGCCCACCAATAGAGAACTTAATGTTCGTGGGATGCCCACGGCTAGTGGAGTGTAAATTCACTTGCTTCATTGATTTGTCGTGGGGTGCCCACCCGTACAGCGTGTACTATTTTTCACTGCTTATACACTGCCTCTCATCCTTGCTTCATTTGCCATCTTTGCTCTTCTGCCTTCCCTGCCTCATTGTCAAGGATGTATATGCAGTTTAAAAGAAACTGCGTAGATTGGCTGTGCCTCCTGAGGCCCCAGAACAGAAGTGTCCCCTGGTTCCCCTGTGGCCATGCCCAAGCTCTGCCTTCGTTTATGTCTCTAACAAAGATCCATCAGTAATTGTTATCTATAAAAATAATTTATTCAGGCATTGACATGCAATGTAAATAGTCCAACATCTGCAAGCCTGCTTTCATAAGTCGTGATAGTGGGCCCGCTGTATCCTACGACCTCTATCTTGCACCATTCCATATGTCTCCACTCAGCGCCCCTGTGAGTACAAAGGCATTAGAGATGTAGAATAACATTGGCAGGTAGTCCCAGATGGTTTTACAAATAAGACAACCACGGACAGAAGTGGAGGTATGCGCGCCAGTTTGACTATGCAGAAAAGCTATGCACACATGAGGTATCCTTTTGAAACTCTCTCGAATGTAGAAAGAATCTGCCCGTACGCTACAATAGTGGACACCCGAAACAGGAACAAAAATCACACATCGCGGTGTCGGGACCCCGTAATGTTACATTGCAAGACAGGCGACATAACCCCTACTAAATGAAAACAAAGTATGCATGATATGGGAATGCTAGAATGATGGATGTGGCTGTGTTTGGTCATGCGTTTCTGTACCCCAGGTAGGATCCCTTTTGTCGTCGAGCAAGTCTTTTGCCTCATTTTTGAATGACAGGTTCTGATTTGCAGTGGACATCCATGCAATGATCCTGTCCATTGACTGTAGTGTCTAAAAAGCTTGAGTGTCTACCTTTGCTATTATCATTCTCATCTCACACTGCCACCGTTATTTCGGCAGAACTAGTTTCGTTATTAGCCCATACATAAGCCCCCCACATTATTCTATTTTTCTGTCTAAGGGCCTATCCCTCTAGCTTGGGGTTCAATTCAGCAGCAGGGTTAGCTTTAGAACAGGTTTGGACTACATTAGGCTTTTCCAGAGTGTGGAGTATAAGCAACCCCCTGCGTTTTTTTTTTTTTTTTTCACCCCCACCACTTTCTGAGCCCCCCCTGCAACAGGCGATCTGGACCTTCGCATTCCAAGAACTCCTTGGGCCTGTGCGACCATCGCAAGCATAATCTCCTGAGACAAGCCCAACTGATAATACAGTAGCGATGCAACAAGAGATCGGTGCATCAATTGTCCATCCAACAGGCATCAAGCTTCATGATAGGGCATCTAGTTTCCCAGCTTATCACTGGGTAAACGAGGAGAAAAGGGTGCAGTGGCAGGAAGCAAATGAAGAGAATGCGATCCCAACAAAGACTTAATCAAGTGGTAAAACCCCCTCCGAAAATCCTAGAACATAATACACAAAATGCTTTATCCCTTAAAGGTGTTTTTAGCCATGCTCTTAATGGTTTGAGAGACGCTGGGTATCCTCCGAAAATGGGTTTTTTAATCACTTTTCTAAATATATGTGATTAAAAAAGTGAAGCCTCTGAGAGCTGCAGCCTGACTTAGATGCACTTAGTTTCGTGACTGTTTTCATTAGTTACGTCCAGGTGCTGATCTGGCAAGCTTCTGGCTGAGCTTGCATTGTTTGCTCTTCTTATCTGATGGCAGGACACATGAACGAGCTTTGAAGGGGGGAGGGAGAAAAAAGCAGTGTTACTGGGCATCTGCACTAGCTTTGTTTCTGTGTCAGAGCCTGTGTCTACTGTATAGATAACCCGCTAGTTGCAATGTAATTATCTGAGTAAACATGCAGAGGCTCCCTGCTCAGTCCCCACCTCCCCCATCTGTAGTCAGTGAACGCTGCCTGTTCGGAGCTTATCTTTACTCCTGAGCAGATAAGAGGGAGAAAATAAAACCCGTATAGCTTGTGCACAATACAGTTATCCCCTGTGGTTTAGCCAAACATGTTTGCTCAACTACAGAGACAGAGACTGAATATCAGCCTCAAGAGTGTGCATGGGAGGTGGTGCAATGACATCACAGAGGAGGTACTTGTTTTTTTAAACACAGAAACACAATGCCCCCTTTTTCAAGGCTCAAGAGGGGAATATCAGCCTGTTAGTTGAGGAAATCACTTCTTGGCAAAATCCCTTTAAGAAAAGGAAATGGTAATGGATAGAACAGGAGTGTCCCTTTAAATACACTATGGTGTGTAGACCTTACTGCGGGAAGTAGTGGCACTCATTGGTCCTTTAAATACTAGGGGGATGTTGGTGGTGGAAAAGTAATTGCTAGTGAATACCAGAAGAGACCGCCGCTTGTCACATGGAGTGATGTCATGCAATGGCGAGAGCCCAACATCTACTTCATTGCCAAGGAAGTAACCATAAGCATAAAAGCATCAAAGTCCCGATAAAACTATAGAAGACGTGCGCTGTCAATCATCCAAGGGACCAGATAATCAGTGATCTTGGCTTCCGCCCAGATAAGCTGCCAAGATAATTTATCACAAGTAAGGTCAACACATCCCACGTATTGATATGTGGATTAAACTTGGAACTACATAAGCAAAATGAAATTACCACATATAGCATTTCACAGGACTGGGCACCAGATACAGTTCTACATGTCCCATAGGATTATGCAGAAGGACTGGGCACCAGGAAAGAAAGCAGCGATAGTAATTGTTTTGTTGGCCAGACAACTTTCTCCATTATCACACAAGAGTTTAATTGATTTTGGCATTAAAAGCAAATAGTAGTTTTCTCTAACAAGTTCTCACTCCGTATCCTACAGACCAGAGACATGTTGGGTAGGATTTACCCTACAATAGCTCTCTCCGCCTTTAGAATGAAGAAAGTGTTTGTCCTTCAGACCAAGAATTTAAAGGGGTTTTTCAAGACTTTAAAAAAAACTCCCTATCACCTTGCACTGCGCTAAAATTAAAAATTACCCCATACTTATCTCTTCGATCACCACCGATCCAGCACTGCCAGAGCTTCAGTGTCCACTCCAGGCAGGGCCGGCACAAGGCATTTTGGTGCCCTAGGCAAGTACGGCCAATGGCGCCCCCCTCCCTCCTAAAAAAATGGTGCCCCCCTTGCACTAATTCGTGTCATGTGACACGAAGCTGTCAGACCAGCGCAGGGAGGTGAAGAGAGTGTACAAACTCCCCTGCGCACTACAGACTGCTGTCCCCCCCTCCCTGACCTCCCAAGGAGGGAGCAGGGGGGATGAAGGTAAACTGCTGCCCCTCCTGCTCTATGAAGATGGCAGCTGTGACTGGCTGGCACCTGCTATGTATGGAGCCGGCTCCATGCCTGCGCCCCCTAGTGACAGGCAAAGGTAGGCACCCTAGGCGATCGCCTACCTCTGTCTACCCATCGTCCCGGCCCTGACTCCAGGTTCCTCACTGATGATGTCACGTACATGGCTCACATGATGCTGCAGCCAATCACTGACCTCAGCAGTCACATGTCTGCTGTCACGAGTATGCGCTAACCTGTCAATCGTCGGTATATGGCGGGTCTTCTGGGCCCCTGCAAGCGTAGATGGTATAAATCGCAGAGGTAGCCGAAGTGCAGGACAGGACTCAGCTGGTGTAGGCATGAACAATGGGATACAGCAGGTGTAGGTATGGACAACGGGACACAGCAGGTGTAGGTATGGACAACGGGACACAGCAGGTGTAGGTATGGACAACAGGATACCGCAGGTGTAGGTATGGACAACAGGACACCGCAGGTGTAGGTATGGACAACAGGACACCGCAGGTGTAGCCGTAGACGGATAGTGCAGTCCCAGGAGGCTAGTGGACTTCTAACAATGACAGGTATCTAGCAGCCTGGTGCAACGGAAAGTGAACAGCAGGTAACTGGTACTGGTAATAAGTAGCATACTAGTAATGCACAGGTAATGAGCAGCGACACAGGGGGTCAAGCTGTATGTAGGTACAACAACGAACTGACCAGGAGCAAGGGCAGAAAGTTCCTTATATTGCAAACTGAGGTCACAGCTTAATTGCAGGTAATTGGGATGCCATGATTAAGGGTGGATTACCACCCGAAACGCGTCGGCGTTCTTCTTGTTGTATTTTAAGAAATTGAAAATAAATGTTTGAATATTTTACGGAATTCTTTGGAACCACTGTGTCAACTACTTGCAACAATTGGGACGCTATCTCTTTAAATACAAAGCAGTGCCGCGCATGTGCCCCTATAGGGCACACGTGCACGCACGGGACGCCAGGAAGCCGGAGGAAGCAACGGGGACTAGTATCTGCCAGCGGGCACTGCTGACAGGAGCGTGGAACAGACAGGAAAGGTGAGTAACAAGCGAGGACACAGGAGGACGCCGCCGCAGCAGCCGGGACACGGGCGGCTCCGACTGACCTACATGTACAGAGGTCAGTGATTGGCTGCAGCATCATGTGATGAACGTGATATCATCAGTGAAGGATGGGAAGGAGATAATGGAGCTCCGGCAGTGCTGGATTGGTGGTGATGGGAGAGGTAAGTATGGGTTAATTTTCTATTTTAGCACAGTGGGAGGTTTTTAAAAGTTTTGGAAACCCAAAGAGGTCTAACACCATGAGCCTCCCTTCTGTAGACCTCAGCTGGTCTCACTAGTCACTTCACAAATATGGCCGACAATGATGGCAGCCGCAGCTTTTATAATTAAAAACATGACTAAATAGGGACGTTCACGAGCGCATTGATCCCATTTATACACTGTGTTACCATAACAAAATAGAAAACCACTTGTAAAAGATCACATTACCCTTTGAAAACATCATAAAACAAGTCAATTGGGCATATTAAATGCGAGAAATGTGCTGATCAATAATTCAACCTTTCTACAGACTTTCTGGCAGTTTGGTCCACGTGAAGGGAAAGTCAATATTATAGGCAAGATTTAAGATATGGAGGAAAGCAACATTATAGGGAATTTTTCATTGTTTAGAGCATGTACTAAAGTTGGGCAGCTATAAACACTCCACAAGGACCACACTTCACAGAGGGGCTTAAAGAGCTTCTCCATGGCTAGAAAAATATGGGTGCTTTTGTCCACAGTGCCACACTTGTCCACAGGTTGTAGGTAGTATTGCAATTCAATGAAGCTGAGCTACAATACCTGACACAAACAGATGTGGCGCTGTTCCTGGAATCCATGTTTTTTTTAATTTGGAATACTTTCTTTAATACATCTGTGCCCCGTAGCCAAAGCAGTGCATCAAATAGTCTTTGAATAGATCCAGTTGACTATGGTGACAATGATTGAACCTGTTAATTAAGACGCTCCTGTCTCTCCTGCAGCACTTCTTGTTTCCAAGGCTGTAACGTAGATGGATATAGGTCATATAACTCGTATTTTGCTTTGGATTAGGATAGGGTTGGTTTGGCTGGAACCATTTTTTCCATTCAGCACAATAGGCAGTTTCCCGTTGGCTTAGGGCCCTCAGATGGTGAATGTATGTCCAGGGAATACAAGACAAGTGCCCAGGTTCCTTGGGTCAGGGATGCTTATTTAACAGTTTGCATGTTCTAAGGATGAGTAAACAGTTAAAATCCATGGTGAAGCAGGAAACCCTCGGCTCCCTGTCCTGCCTATTAGTTTTATAGGCTGCTATCTGCCTATAAGACGTCAGCAGTTCATTCCAACATAGGTGGCGTGATGATTTGGATATGCTTGGGGCTGATTGGGGGCATGGTCTCATTTGATGTCATGTTTAGGTGTGGCTAGAGTCATGGCCTTATGTGATATCATGTACGTAGGCAGGGCCTGTTCTATTGCTATGACCGGGGGCCCATAACACTGTTAAGATGATCCTGGCTGGCAGGGCTGTGGAGTCGGCAAGCCAAAGCCCCGACCGACTCCTCAATTTCCCAAACCTCCGACTCCGACTCCCGACTCCCGTCTCCCGACTCCCGACTCCTGACTCCTGACTCCCGACTCCCGACTCCTGACTCCGACTCCCGACTCCCTCATACATGGCGCATGTTTAAGTGATAACTTTACTGTAGTAAAATGGTCCCATCAGGCTGTTTATCACCTTATGATACAATAATCAAGCTATTTAGGTAGAACAGACACTGACAAGCAAAAGGGTAACAATGTTTTGATCTTCTGAACACTTGTGGGTAGAGTTGAAGAAAAAGCTGTATTTGTATCCAGAGCCCAGAAGGATTCAGGCAGTATTGAAAACCAAAGGTGGATTTCCCAAATACTAACAAAATAATAAAAACTAACATTTTGATTTTTAGGAGCAAAACAGTAACAATGCAGTTACAGGAAAGAATCTGCAGAACTAAGCAGATGATAAATACTTGCAAGTCAAATTTATGTATAAGATGTAAGATGACTGTATATAGAATTGCTCTTTACACTGCATCAAACTAAGGCCCCGTTCACACGGCTTATTTGGGCACGGATTGGCGCCCGTATTCCGCGCCGGATTTGCGCTTCAATACGGCGCCAATCCGTCGGAGTCATTACGGTAATCCACTGCTCTCATAGAGAACAGTGGATTCCGTCGCTCCTCCCCGCTCGGCAAATCCGCCGCGGGGGAGAAAGTGACATGCACATTATTTACGGCGCGGACGTGCCGTAAACAATGCATTGGGCATATGGGGCCCGGGAGCCCCGCCCCCGTCCCGCCCCTTATTCACGACGGATTTGTGCGCTCAATACGGCGCACAAATCCGTCGGGAATAAGCCGTGTGAACACGGCCTAACTGGACCAACTAATTCTATATTTTGGGAGTCAGTCGGTCCATTTTATGACGACTCCGGCTCCTGCAAAATAGACACCGACTCCACAGCCCTGCTGGCTGGATTAAATTTTTGACAGTGAAACTCGAACAACCAGTCATCAGCCTGTATCCAGACAGGAAGTGTATCATGTTGATCAGATATACTTCCTTTTTCCTGTCTCAAAAAAGGCTGGTGATTGGTTGCACAATTTTTTTTGCCATCGTTGGCAAATTCCAGGTCCGACCGAGCCGCCCCTACCCGAATTCGAAGTTCAGTACTAGATAATCTTGCCAACCTTTCATTTCATATTTCTCTGTATACTATATACTCGCCATATGATGATAATTTTTCCTGCAAGTCAAGATAAGTTGGTGCTGTTTTCCCAGATCACAAAGGATGTCCATGTGACATTTTGTATACATGCCTCGGGTTGAGATGGCGACGTGATTCTGGGCACCCATCTTCAACTATAGTTTACCGAAACATATCCCCTTGGCTTTATAGCAGATACTGTTATCATTGCAGAAACTCTTCAGGTTTTTATCACAGTGGTTGTCATCTTTTTAAAATTGCTCTAACTAAGTTAAAGGGGTTGTCTCACTACAAGGATTGCTGCTTTTTAGATTAAAGATCTTACTAAAACAAGTCACTTTGTAATATTTGTCCATTAACAGTGTCCTACCTATTCCTAGATATCCCCTCTTGTATGGGCCGCATCAGCTCCTCAGGTCGCTATAGCTACAGACCTGTTCGATCTCTCCCGATAGGCTGCCAGCGCTGGTCGCTATAGCTACTGACCTGGTGTCCTCAGCAGCTTGTCAGTAGAAGCCAGTAAACACTGAATTCAAAAGTGAAACTGAGAAAACAGGACTGAGGTAAGATGAATTCATGTAGTGAGACAACCCCTTTAACTGCAGAGAGTCCCAATGATCAGCTGTAATCTGTGCGGAAACTTAGCTGTGGCAATCAATTCTCCTGCAGCGCCACCACAGGAGAGATTAGGCATTACTTAAACTCCATTCAAAACAATGGGCTGGCTGTGTAAGGCTTGAAGACGTTAGGTCCCCCAGAGTAAAAATGGGGATCCTGAACAGAGGACCCCCTCTAATCCCACAGGATTCTCTTACAGGATATTAGATAACATCCATTAGAATGGGTTACTTTTGTTAAAATCAATGTTACTGAATTTGAATTTTTTTTTACAATATTTGATTTTTTTTTTATTTTGGCAGTCCTATGCAATTAAAAAGGAAAATATTAAATCTTGCCCTTATCTAGCTGTAATGATGAATAGATTAAACTCCTGAGTTGCAGGGCAGACAGATCTCAGTGCTTCGAGAGTGGTTATCAGTATGTAGTTTCATTACAAAAAGTAGGTAATGACATGATGATTGAGCTATTGTTCTCTGGACAGGGATTTATATTATTAGGCTAGATGGTCAGAGCAATGACAAGAGCAATACATGAAAAGATAATGGGCTCATCTATTTTCTGTATTGTGGGGGTCTCCAGCTTTCATCACACTTATCAGATCCTGCTGATAACACTTATACCTCTCAGGCCATTGTTTGCATGAAATAGAGCCATGAAGCAATCCTTGCTGCCGCTATCAGAGCTCACAGAGCGCAAATCAGAGAGATAAACCGGGAAATCATGTACAAAGAGGAACTTGTCCCCTTTTAAGTTTTATTCCATCCTGACATCTTTTTTAAGGGTTCTCTGTAATAAACCTCAGAAGCCAGAGACTGGGGTTGTCCTCATTGGGCCTCCCGTATCCCTGTTATGGTAGGACCCCAATGTCAGGCCCTGGATCTAAGGTAATAGGATCTGTTGTTGCTACTTAGCAATTGGAATTTCTAGTGTTCCCCTTTATAGACGACACAACGTTTAAACAGTGCATTATGGTAATAATTCTATATCACAAAACTATTCTTGTCCAAGCCCAGACATTAAAATACGGGCTGTAGCCATCTATGTGGCCAGAAGCTTCTCCTCTTCTTCCTCCCTGGACATAAATCATGAAGCATTTGATAGCAGTGATCAGCACTGCCTACAGGTAAAGTGTTAGGATCAGCTGCCTCAGCACTCACTAAAAGGGGCATTAATCCTACTCATTGTATCTAGAAGGAGGCCGTGTTAAATATAGAATCCATTATGTCTACATTAGAGGATGCACAGGACCTGGTGTTAATACACAGAAGATGAATTCCCATGTTGTATGGAGGAGGAGAGGATCCAGTGGACAATAGGAGCTGGAAAGAAAGGTCCTGCACTATATGGGAAGATGACATTACATGTTCATTAGTTCATCTCGCTCTTGCAAGGGCCCTTTAAACATTATAGCTTTATATATAATACTCTATAGGGCAGTGGCAGTCATCAAAACACAGAGGAAGGAAGGAAGGTTACATAGATACAAATACTAGATAGATAGATAGATAGATAGATAGATAGATAGATATATAGATAGCTAGGTACATACTTACATGGATACATAGATAGATAGATATAGATAGCTAGGTACATACATACATGGATACATAGATAGATAGATAGATAGATAGATAGATAGATAGATAGATAAGATGGATAGACATTAGTGTTGAGCGATTATTATTGACAAAGTTGAAATCGGCACAGTTTTTATGTTGATCGAAATTTTTAGATCATGCGATAATTTAGGCTAAAATCTGTGCATCATCTATTAAGATTGCGCCTTTTTCGGCGCTTCCTGTCATTTTGGCGGCCAGCAAATCAGCTTACAGAATAGAGCAGGGTGAGATGTGTGTGCGACGTCATGACTGGGATGTGTATGGTTGTGATTGGCTGGAAAAATCACATGACCTCGTTTTACATAGAACTGCCCTTCCTGTTCATGATCAGTGTCTGTCAGCATCTCATAGCAGTAGGACGTGCGCTCTGCCTGTGTCCAAACAGCTCAGCGAAATTATTCTATTTCTTCACAGAGAAAGCTCTACTGTTAGCTGTGATCCTTACAACTTAGTTAGATTAGAGATTGGAAGATTTTATGTAGTTAGGTAGAGAATTTTAAAGGAGCATCTACTGCTGTAAAGTCACGGAGGGGAGCGGGGGGGCCCCCGCGGGCGAACACAGACAAGCTCTATAAAGAATACTGGATAAAGTTCACCAAGACTTAGTGTAGACATTGCACTGCAATAGCTTTATTATTAACAGTTTTCTATTGAAATATTTCCTGGATATTGGGCAGCCTGAACTTATATTAGGATACACATCTTTTCTAGTAACTGCAGGTCTCTTTGTTAGGTGCAAAACTCCACTTTAATTATCAGTATACATTTCAGATAGGTGTTCATTTTCAATTTTGCCCATTCCACCTTTGTTGATATATCCACCTTGCAGTTAAATTAGAATCCAGCAATTTTGTAGTCAGCACAGGTTGATAGGTGCCAAAAATACCTTTTATTATCCGAATACATTACAGATACGTGTTTTTTGACTTTGGCGCACTACAGCTTTGTTCATTGAGGCACCTTGCACTTAAATGTGAATACAGCAATTTTGTAGTCACCACAGGTGAATTGAAAGGTGCCAAAAATACCTTGTATTATCCGAATAAATTTCAGATACGTGTTTTTTGACTTTGGCGCACTACAGCTTTGTTCATTGAGGCACCTTGCACTTAAATGTGAATACAGCAATTTTGTAGTCACCACAGGTGAATTGAAAGGTGCCAAAAATACCTTTTATTATCCGAATACATTACAGATACGTGTTTTTTGACTTTGGCGCACTACAGCTTTGTTCATTGAGGCACCTTGCACTTAAATGTGAATACAGCAATTTTGTAGTCACCACAGGTGAATTGAAAGGTGCCAAAAAATACCTTGTATTATCCGAATAAATTTCAGATACGTGTTTTTTGACTTTGGCGCACTACAGCTTTGTTCATTGAGGCACCTTGCACTTAAATGTGAATACAGCAATTTTGTAGTCACCACAGGTGAATTGAAAGGTGCCAAAAAATACTTTTTATTATCCGAATACATTACAGATACGTGTTTTTTGACTTTGGCGCACTACAGCTTTGTTCATTGAGGCACCTTGCACTTAAATGTGAATACAGCAATTTTGTAGTCACCACAGGTGAATTGAAAGGTGCCAAAAATACCTTGTATTATCCAAATAAATTTCAGATACGTGTTTTTTGACTTTGGCGCACTACAGCTTTGTTCATTGAGGCACCTTGCACTTAAATGTGAATACAGCAATTTTGTAGTCACCACAGGTGAATTGAAAGGTGCCAAAAAATACCTTTTATTATCTGAATACATTACAGATACGTGTTTTTTGCACTTTTGCCCAGTCCAGATTTGTTGATAGAGCCACCTTGCAGTTAAATTTGAATCCAGCAATTGTGTAGTTACCACAGGTGAATTGATAGGTGCCAAAAAATACCTTTTATTATCCGAATACATTACAGATACATGTTTTTTCACTTTGGCGCAGGCCAGCTTTGTTGATAGATCTACTTTGCAGTTAAATTTGAATACAGCAATTTTGTAGTCACCACAGGTGAATTGAAAGGTGCCAAAAATACCTTTTATTATCCGAATACATTTCAGATACGTGTTTCTTCACTTTGGCGCAGGCCAGCTTTGTTGATAGATCTACTTTGCAGTTAAATTTGAATACAGCAATTTTGTAGTCACCACAGGTGAATTGATAGGTGCCAAAAATACCTTTTATTATCCGTATACATTTCAGACAGGTGAAATCAGGCGATACCTTTTAGAGGCTAACTGAGTATATTTGATGGTGAGCTTTCGAGAGTACTAGCTCTCTTCTTCAGACAAGATGTTATACAAGAAACTGAAAATTCACAGACAATTTATAAACAATAGACATGGACCTTCAAAGGATCTTAGAATCTTTAAAAATAACAAAATGCAACATAAACGCCCCACAAGTTTTCTGATTGTTTATTTCTTGACCTGTTGTAAATAACTGCTCTACCTATATTGCATTTTGTTATTTTTAAAGATTCTAAATTCTTTTGAAGGTCCAGGTCTTTTGTGTATAAAAAGCTTACCACCAAGTGTACTCAGCCTTTAATAGGTATTGCCTGATTTCTTCACTCTGCTACTGCTTCCTATGGCTAACACAATACAACATTATACTACTATGGATAGATAAATGAACAGATAGATACATAGATTGATAGATAGTTTAAATGGATATGTGGATTGGATGGAAAGATATATTTGATGGATAGATATATAATAGATCGATAGGTATGGGATATATAGATAGATAGATGAGATAGATAGATAGATAGATAGATAGATAGATAGATAGATAGATAGATAGATAGATAGATGAAATGGATATGTAGATTGGATGGATATATAAATTGAATGGATAGATAAATGAACAGATAGATAAATAGATTGATAGATTAAATGGATATGTGGATTGGATGGAAAGAAATATATGATGGATAGATATATAATAGATAGATAGATATATATAGATGAGATAGATAGATATATATATAGATGAGATAGATAGATAGATAGATACAGTAGATAGATGAGATAGATAGATAGATAGATAGATAGATAGATAGATGAAATGGATATGTAGATTGGATGGATATATAAATTCAATGGATGGATAAATGAACAGATAGATAAATAGATTGATAGATTAAATGTATATGTGGATTGGATGGAAAGATATATATGATGGATAGATAGGTAGATTAGGGTTATCGGAGGATGGATGGATCGTAGCTGGTTAGATATATAGATAGAGATGTCCCTGGGGAGGATGGTGGAAGCCCCTAGCCCATCTATCATGTAGAGCTTTTTGCCGATTGACTTCCTACCCTTTATTTCCCCTGGAATATCTCTGTCTTTTCTTCACATTTGTTATCACCAAGCTTCTTTTGAACATTTGTTCTTGCCCCAGAGAATTCCCACCTGAGAGGCGTCACGGCTTATGTTACTTCAAAGCTTATACTTTCATGTCAAATGTTTACATTATTCACCATATGGACTTTATTGACTTTCAATATTTCACTATTACAAATGTTTCCCTCAGAGCTGCCACGTCTATTGATACAGGTCCACATATCTGAGCCTACCCGGCCCGTGGTGGGCGATCGGTGGCTAGTATTTCACATTCCACTCCTTCTTCCTCTAGCTTTCACTCCCATGTCCGAGCACACAAGGATTTGGTTTCTATCTGTACAGATCAATCAATACTGTGACAGTTTCCTAACTCTATTGAAGGGAAATTGAAACCAATTGTTAGTGAAGACCATATATATATCTATATGTGTATCTGAGGTTAATAGCTTGAGGGGCTCGTCTCACAGGACTCGAACATGATATTATGACCGTAACATGTTTAAACCGTTAAAGTGTCCATCTTCATCTGACATGACCAAATGGCTGAGCATAATGTTACTATTATACTGAATTTATTACCATGTTCACATAGTATAGTGTCATTATTAATACAGTATTCATGGAGTTAATACACAATTAAGTCATGTTATTATGACCTAATTACGAGTTAATATCCAGAGCAACCATTGTGTGCAGCACGAACAACAGCTAGACGGGCTTGGAGTGACTCAGTAAGGTCCTGGTAGGTTGTCACAGGTATCTGGAGCCAACTGCACCCACAGCTGCTAGAGGAGCCATAGAGCCAACACCACCATCCAGAGGCTCCCACATCTGCAGGAGGGTCCATAGAGCCAACACCACCATCTAGGGGCTTCCACAGCTGGCGGAGGGTCCATAGAGCCAACGCCGCCATCCAGGGGCTCCCACAGCTGCCGGAGGGGCCATAGAGCCAACACCACCATCCAGAGGCTCCCACAGCTGCTGGAGGATCCATAGAGCCAACACCACCATCCAGGGGCTCCCACAGCGACCGGAGGGTCCATAGAGCCAACACCACCAGGGGCTCCCACAGTGACCGGAGGGTCCATAGAGCCAACACCACCATACAGGGGCTCCCACACCGATCAGAGGGGCCATAGAGCCAACACCACCATCCAGGGGCTCCCACAGCTGCTGGAGGGTCCATAGAGCCAACACCACCATCCAGGAGTTCCCACAGCTGCTGGAGGGTCCATAGAGCCAACACCACCATCCAGGGGGTCCCACAGCTGCTGGAGGGTCCATAGACCCTACACCACCATCCAGGTGGTCCCACTGCTGCTGGAGGGTCCATAGAGCCAACACCACCATCCAGGGGCTCCCACAGCTGCTTGAGGATCCATAGAGCCAACACCACCATCCAGGGGCCCTACAGCTGCTGGAGGGTCCATAAGCCAACACCACCATCCAGGGCTCCCACAGCTGCTAAGGGTCCATAGAGCCAACACCACCATCAGAGGCTCCCACATCTGCTGAGGGTCCATAGAGCCAACACCACCATCTAGGGGCTTCCACAGCTGGCGGAGGGTCCATAGAGCCACGCCGCCATCCAGGGGCTCCCACAGCTGCCGGAGGTCCATAGAGCCAACACCCACCATCCAGGCGCCCACAGCATGCTGGAGGGTCCATAGAGCCAACACCACCATCCAGGGGGTCCGCCAGCTGCTGGAGGTCCATAAGAGCCAACACCCACCACCAGGGGCTCCCACACGCTAGAGGGTCCTATAGAGCCAACACCACCATCCAGGGCCACCCACAGCTGCCTGAGGGTCCATAGAGCCAACACCACTGTCCAGTCTCCACAGCTGCTGGAGGGTCCATAAGCCAACACCACCATCCAGGTACACTAAGCAAGAGTTCCCACACATGCTGGGGAACCCTGGAGGTCCATAGAGCCAACACCACCATCCAGGGGGCTCCCACAGCTGCTGGAGGGTCCATAGAGCCAACACCACCATCCAGAGTTCCCACTGCTGCTGGAGGGTCCATAGAGCCAACACCACCATCCTGGGGCTCCCACAGCTGCTTGAGGATCATAGAGCCAACAACACCAAACCCGGGCCCCGCAGCTGCTGGAGAGTCCATAGAGACAACACCACCATCCATGGGCTCCCACAGCTGCTGGAGGCTCCATAGAGCCATCACCACCATCCAGGGGCCCTACAGCTGCTGAATGGTCCATAGAGCCAACACCACCACCATCCAGTGGGCTCCCACAGTCTCGTGGAGGTCCATAGACCAACACCACCATCCAGGGGCTCCCACAGCTGCTGAAGGGTCCATACAGCCAACACACACCATCCTAGTGGGCTTCCCACACACTGGGGTGACTGGAGGTCCATAGAGCCAACCACCACCATCCAGGGCCCTACAGCTGCTGAAGGGTCCATAGAGCCAACACCACCATTCAGGAGGTCCCTCAGCTGCTTGAGGATCCATAGAGCCAACACCACCATCCAGGGGCCCTACAGCTGCTGAAGGGTCCATAGAGCCAACACCACCATACAGGGGGTCCCACAGCTGCTGGAGGATCCATAGAGCCAACACCACCATCCAGGGGCCCTACAGCTGCTGGAGGGTCCATAGAGCCAACACCACCATCCAGGGGCTCCCACAGCTGCTGGAGGATTCATAGAGCCAACACCACCATCCAGGGGCTTCCACAGCTGCTGAAGGGTCCATAGAGCCAACACCACCATCCAGGGGCTCCCACAGCTGCTGAAGGGTCCATAGAGCCAACACCACCATCCAGGGGCCTTACAGCTGCTGAAGGGTCCATAGAGCCAACACCACCATCCAGGGGCTCCCACAGCTGCTGGAGGGTCCATAGAGCCAACACCACCATCCTGGGGGGACACAGCTGCTGGAGGGTCCATAGAGCCAACACCACCTTCCAGGGGCTCCCACAGCTGCTGAAGGGTCCATAGAGCCAACACCACCATCCAGAGGCCCTACAGCTGCTGAAGGGTCCATAGAGCCATCACCACCATCCAGGGGCTCCCACAGCTGCTGGAGGGTCCATAGAGCCAACACCACCATCCAGGGGCCCCACAGCTGCTGAAGGGTCCATAGAGCCAACACCTCCATCCAGGGACTCCCACATATTCAAGTCTGGGGAATTAAGGGCACAGGGTAGTATTTAGAAGTCTTGGTCATGCTCTTCCAAGCTCTTCTTTTTGGTTATTTCACAGACTAGAATCTAATTTCCCTACAATTCATCATAATGTTGCCAAGGAAATATAAGAAGTTCCAAGTGTTTACAAGTATCTGGTCTATCTTAAATTCTAATATGATCCTGCTGAAAGAACCACAGTCAACGAATAATATAAAACACAACGTACAGATGGTGGATTTCAAAAACATTCTGGAGAACAGAGGGAAAAATGTTGAATATTTCCAAACATCCATTTTTTTGGAGCCTGTTCAAAATAAACGTTTATGTAGTTACAATTCTAAATAAATGTATTGCATGTATGACCTCAATGAAGAACATGATCTCTGGATGATTTCCCAAGATGAAGCTGAGACTGTACATATGAAAACAGCAAAATGTGGAGTAATAGCCAAATAGTATAAGACGATTAATGCTTTTCTGTTTGTCTGTTTGTCTGTTTATCTATCTATCTATCTATCTATCTATCTATCTATCTATCTATCTATCTATCTATCTATCTAGCTATCTATTCATCCATCTGTGTATCTATCTATCTATCTATCTATCTATCTATCTATCTATGTCTGTCTATCTATCCTTCAGTGTATCTATCTATCTATGTCTATCTATCTATCTATCTATCATCCAGCTAGCTACCAACTACTTTTACCTAATTCATATTTTCTTTCTTTCTTTTTTTCTTTCTTTCTTTGCTTCCCTACAATATTGTATGTGTCTTTCTTTGTTCAACTTTATGAAAGTATTAGAGTCATTATACCAAAATCTAAATTAGTGCCCCTCTCCTGGTAATAATTAATTGCTGTCATCTATCTATCTATCTATCTATCTATCTATCTATCTATCTATCCATTTTTCTGTTTATCCTTCTTTCTTTCTTTCTTTCTTTCTTTCTCTCTGTGCTGCCAATTATTGGTGGTCCCTCTACTAACATTGTTCACCTTCTTGAAGAGGTGTCTGTCTTTACAACACAAAGTGCCGATTTTCTTTTCATAGAACTTATACCATCTAGTGATCCTTTCTTATTCCAGAAGATCAGAACATACCTGCAGCTTAGAAGCTTGAATACTTGAGATGGTTGCTACTAGGGATCTTGGCTACATATGAAGGTTTGGACTATGAGGAGTAAAATTAATGGCCCTTCCAGGGGATTGGATGTCTTTATTTTCTTCTAAAGGGAAATAACCATTTCCAGTCAAAGTATTAGACGTATAATTCTAATTACTATGGCGTTAGAAATGCTTGACTAAGAAATTTGTTATAGAAAATGTAAGAGGAACTAAGGTGATAGATGCATAGAAACATGATACCCAGTGCTCCATTAAAGCTGTTACTGGTTTACTGTAAAACTCCCTGGTGCCAAATGCATCGTTAAAGGCAGCTTCTTGTTCTTTTATGAAAATTAACCCTTGAGCAAATGGACGAGATGGAACTAAAACCTGAGGGTCAAAGTATCCAGTTAGTAGATGCTGGGCTTGGTGCAGCCACTGAAGAGTGCTGAAGTGGCGAAGGTGTGGGCAATCCCATTCTTTAAGATGACCACTCGAGATTGCAGTTGAAAAGAGTCTAATAGAGGAGTTTCTCTTTCTCACAAGAGGGTTGGTTATTGAGTTGAGGTGTTTCAGCCTCATCCATTGTATAAAACCAAGTGCACCGCCATTTATTCTCCATAGACAAGAAGTAGTATGAGCTGTTCCGAAAAGCTCAGGGATATTACACAAGACACTGTCATAGGATGCCACCCTCACCACAAGTAAGCTTGTGAAATTTATAATCTGCTAGATCTGCCCCAGTCATGACTCTAACACCAACATTTATGAACCTGACACTGAGTCGCCATTTCTACCTCTGTTCATAATAGTGTATGATCATTACGTATAAAAGTGTCTCACAACTCTTATAACTGTGTCCGGTTCTGCGCCAAAAGTAGTCTCAGCCACTTTGAAACTGGCATGGATTTGTACTACAGTGCTACGCCAAACTTTGGTGCACTTTTGCCACATTGTACGATTCTCGCGAGACACGCTCCCACATCATGGGTGCATGTAGAGTTGTGTCTGATGTACCATGTGTCAAGTTTTGGCGTATGACGGTTCATACATCTATAGAACAGGGCTACAACAGTTTGGCTCAAAGCACGGCATAAAAATGGCGCAGCCCTGTTCATACATGTCGCTCTGAATTTTTGGGTTCCCTGGAGACAGAAAATTCATAGTGCCTACTGTAAAATTTGGTGGAGGAGGACTTATGGTATGAGGCTGTTTTTCAGAATGTTGGCCCTCCATTGTACCGGTCAAGGGTAATGTTAGACAGTTGTCACTTGCAACAGCATGACTATGCCACAGTGCACAAAGTAAGGTCCATAAAGACATGGTATGGTCAATTTGGTGTCAAGGACCCAAAGTGGGTGACCTCAACTGATTTCAAGTCAGAGCTCCTCTTCCAACATCAGTGCCAGACCTCACAAATGCCCTAAATAGGCAAACATATTAACTTTAAAATCTTGAAAAAAAAAATCCCATATAGAATGGAGGCCAATGTACACACAAATTGGGATAAAACTCCATATTAACACCCTTGGTTTTGGATGGGGATGTGCTTCAAGTTCATGCAGGGGGGATGGTCAAGGTCAAGGGTCCATGGACTATTCAGTGGATATAAGGGAATTAATTATTGAAATCCATTGTAGTAATATCTTTTCGAGTCTATGGTCCACTCAAAGAGTTGGCATATTGGAGAAGTTTCCCCCTCAGGTAAAAGGTTCCGAGGTCATGTTTAAAGATGTAATAACTCATTTAATAAAACATCTGTAGAACATTAAGTCCTTTCTTAAGGAAGCTGCATCAGAAATGCTCCTCATCAGCAACATGTTATGGGTCCACATTGCCCTTACTCCACAAGGAAGATCTGCTTTGCTTCTACATGAAAAGGGGCAACCTTGTTTCCTCTATAGAGAAGCGATGATGAAGAGGCAGCTGGACATCTCTAGAGTGATTCCAGAGGATGAAGCTGTTACAAAGGGAAACCATTTCCATGTCTTGGGAAGAGGAAATGAATGTTCATAATGAATTATGGAGTCTTATGCTACAAGCGGAAGTTTAAAGAGTCAATGATTAGTGTCTCCTGTAAGATTTGTATGGAGGAGGGATTGAGGTATGGGGCTGTTTTTCTGGTCATTAGCCTCTTAATTCTAGTAGAGTAGAATGATAATTTTATACAATTATTGCTTCCAAGAGCATGACTGTGCACCAGTGCAAAAAGCAAGGTCCATAAGGACATGGTAGGATAAGTTTGATGTTGAGGAACCATAGTGGCTGACCTCAGCTGATTGCAATTCAGTGTTTCTCCCCTGACGTCCTGTGCTTGACCTCACAGATGCTTTTTTTTTTACTAAATAGGCAAAAATTCTCTCAAACGTACTCTCAAATTTGTGGAAAACTTGCTATAAAGAATGGAGGCTGATAGACTCACAAATAAGGGCAAAAATCAATGTTAACATCCTTGGTTTTGGATGGGGATTTCCTACAAGTTCATGCAGGGGGGATGGTCAGGGGTCTACATAATATACAGTAAATGTAAAGGAATAAGAAATCCATTGCAGTAATATCTGGTCGAATGTATGGTGGTCCGCTCAAAGAGTTGGTATTTTGGAGAGGTTTCCCCCTCAGGTAAAAGGTTCCGAGGTCATGTTTGAAGATGTAATAACTCATTTAACAAAAACATCTGTAGAACATTAAGTCCTTCTTAAAGAAGCTGCATCAGAAATGCTCCTCATCGGCAACATATTATGGGTCCATATTGCCCTTACTCCACAAGGAAGATCTGCTTTGCTTCTACATGAAAAGGGGCAACCTTGTTTCCTCTATAGAGAAGCGATGATGAAGAGGCAGCTGGACATCTCCAGAGTGATTCCAGAGGATGAAGCTGCTAGAAGTGGAAACCATTTCCATGTTTTGGGAAGAGGAAATGAATGTTCATAATGAATTATGGAGTCTTATGCTACATGCGGAAGTTTAAAGAGTCAATGATTAGTGTCTCCTGTAAGATTTGTATGGAGGAGGGATTGAGGTATGGGGCTGATTTTCTGGTCATTGGCCCCTTATTTCCAGTAGAGTAGAATGATAATTTTATACAGTTGTTGCTTCCAAGAGCAGTGCACAAAGCAAGGTCCATAAGGACATGGTAGGATAAGTTTGATGTTGAGGAACCATAGTGGCTGACCTCAGTGTTTCTCCCCCGACATCAGTGCTTGACCTCACAGATACTTTTTTTTACTAAATAGACAAAAATTCTCACAAACTTACTCTAAAATGTGGAAAACTTGCTATGAAGAATGGAGGCTGATAGACTCATAAATAGCGGAAAAACTTCGTATTAACACCCATGGTTTTGGATGGGGATTTCCTACAAGTTCATGCAGGGGGGATGGTCAGGGATCCATAGAGTGGATATAAGAGATTTAGAAATCCATTGCAGTAATATCTGGTCTAGTCTATGGTGGTCCTCTCAAAAGAGTTGGTATTTTGGAGCGGTTTCCCCCTCAGGTAAAAGGTTCTGAGGTCATGTTTGAAGATGTAATAACTCATTTAATAAAACATCTGGAGAACATTAGGTCCTTTCTTAAAGAAGCTGCATCAGAAATGCTCCTCATCAGCAACATATTGTGGGTCCACACTGTCCTAACTCCACAAGGAAGATCTGCTTTGCTTCTACATGAAAAGGGGCAACCTTGTTTCCTCTATAGAGAAGCGATGATGAAGATGCAGCTGGACATCTCCAGAGTGATTCCAGAGGATGAAGCTGCTAGAAGGGGAAACCATTTTCATGTCTTTGGAAGAGGAAATGAATGTTCATGATGAATTATGGAGTCTGCGTCTTATGCTGTGTGAGGAACTTTAAAGAGTCAATGATTAGTGCCTCCTGTAAGATTTGTATGGAGTAGGAATAATGACATGGGGTAGTTGTTGGTCACTTATTTCCAGTAAAGGAGAATTTAAATTTTAGACAGTTGTCATTTGCAATACCAGTCACCAGAGCACAAAACGAGGTTTGTAAAGACATGATATAAGATTGGGGTGGAGGAACTCAAGTGACTGACCTCAACTGATTGCAAGTCAGTATTTCTTCTTCAATATCAGTGCATGACCTTACAACTGCTGAAAAGGCAAAAATTGTCACAAACATTAATTTAAGATCTTGTCTAAAACCTGGAAGCTAAAATGGAAGCTGATGGACCCACAAAAAGGGGTCAGACTCCATATTTACTACTTTGTAGAGAAGCGGCGATGAAGAGGCAGCGAGACATCTCCAGAGCGATTCCAGAAGATGAAGTTGTTAGAAAGGGAAACCATTTCTATGTCTATGTTCATAATGTATTATGGAGTCTTATGCTACATGTGGACGTTTCCAGAGGCACTGAGTGAGTCAATGGTTGAGGCCATGTTTGCATTTTTTTTACCTGGTTTAACAGAGGTTCCATAGAGATATCTATATGTTTCTAGAATGTTATATATGGAATAAAAATGAATAAAAATGTACTCACCATCCAATATCTGATGACATGGTTGATACAAACATCTGGTTCTCTTTTGAACTTCCTCGTGGTAATTATCTTGGAGAACCTGACAAGAACTTTCCAGACTCATAAATATAAATACAGCAAGGACAGTAAAGGTCACATAACAAAAACATTAATGGGAGGATTTGGAGGAATTTACCAAAGTACTTTGCAGATAAGCAAATATGGCCGCCATGAGCAGCTTCTTAATGTTGTTTTGAGAGAGCACATTCTTTTCTTTATATTAGTGACAAGGGAAAAAATGCAGGGATGATACAAATATAACTTTAAATAGCAATCACTAAGAAGAATAGGCTGAAGGCAAAAGTCACCGCGATAACAGGATGACAGGACAGATTTAAGGAGCTCACAGAGAGTTCAGGGCAGAAATTCATCGTGACCTTCTTTTTTTTTATATTGTATTGTCAATTCTTATCCAAACATGAACAGAGCTGTGGCATATAAAGCTTGGCCAAGTGGAGAAAGGGGCATAAACTGCTGATCACAGACACCTCCGGGCCGGCATGGGCCCACTCCTCACTTAACAAAATCTAACATGTCTGTTCCTTCATCCCCAGTGGAAAGTCAGGACGTCCCCAGACTCATGGCCAGCCCCATACGATATTCATCTAATGGATATGATAGAGTGGAGTCAATGCATCTCAGTGCCTGAGGCAGATAAGATAAAGTGCCCCCCCCCCCCCACCTTGTCCTTCATTGAATTAATTCACTATGGTAGTAATTGGGTCATTGGTAGTGAAGAGGTCAATGAAAACTTGTCTGAGTCAAGTACCATGTGTCCATTGGTTTCCTCACCTCTTCAGACTGCAGCACTATCTATGCTACCACTAACCTAATGCAATGCACAGATACTTCAAATGACTCATTCATCATATCAAAAAAAGTATTCAAAAACTAATTAATACACACCCAAAGAACAAGGTAAATACAGACCCTAGACTACACCCCAAAAATACAGACCCTAGAATTAATACAGACCAGGGCCATCTTATCCACTGGGCACACTAGACAGTTGCCCAGGGGCCCCACAAGTATGGGGGCCTCAAGTGGTGTATGTATGTCTCAGGAATACAAGAAACATACCCTGGATCCCTTGGTCGGCTTTTCGTGTGTTTTTAAGATGTGCAAACAGTTAAAAACCATGGTGTAGAAGGGAGCCAAAGGTTCCCTGCCCTGCCAAATAGTCTTGTATACTGAAGGCTGCCGTTGTCCAGACATAAGTGGCGTGATAATATAGGTGTGCTTGGGGGTGCTCAAGGAATGGCCAAATGTGATGTCATGTATATGGAAAGGGCCCACTGCAGTGCTCTGCCCAGGAGCCCATAATTCTCTTAAGACGGCTCTGATACAGACTCCTGACCAGACCTCTAAACACACAGCCACCCAAAACCAGACACCCTAAACAGACACAGACCCCAAACTAGACACCTAAATACAGATCCCAGATAAGAGCATACCCATTTATTTCATAAATACATACCCATGTCCAGAAATTCAAGCAAATACATATAGGGGGTGCAACCACCCTGAAAGTGGTTGCGTCGATTCACCATGTTTATATATGTATATATAGGATGTGTATATAGTGTAATGATGTTGTCTAAGCACCTTTAAAAAAGATGCATGGGTGCTTTAAGCCCCAAAGAGTGGGGAACGTAAATCATGGACATGGTGGGTCCTCCAGAGGTAGAGACAATCTTTGTAGAGTTATGAGGCTACTGATAAACTAAGAATTTCATGAAAAATTATTAGAAAATGGATTTTCCGAACCAGACAACTCTTTTCTTTATCTTGCACTATGACAACACTAAGGGCCACATATATGAAAACTGTCTAGGTCAAAAAACTCACCTTGTTGACTATAGCAACCAATCAGAGCGCCCCTTTCATTCTTCCAGAGCACCATATGAAATGAAATGGGCGCTGTGATTGTTGCTTTGGGCAACAAAGTGAATTTTAGAGCTAGACAGTTTCCATACATGTGGCCCTAAATGTTGACAACTTTCCTTAGAACTTAGAATCTTAGGATGTCATTGGAATCAAAGAGATTGTTCTGGAAACTGATAAACATAAATTCAGATTTTTTACAAAATCAATCCATGATAGAAGATAGATTTACTTTAAAGCAGTAAAAATTCTAAAACAACGGTCTCAGGTTTATGGCCAAGATCTTGGCTGTTTGACATGATTGATGATGTGAAGGTTGAACTCTTTCCTTTCCGATGAGGTGCTCTCAAGGATTCTTACAATTGGCAAGGAAACGTATTAGCAAAACGTATTGGAAGCTCAACCATTAGCTTGGAAACGTAGAGAGACATCGAAAGCCGAGGAGTCAACTGAGATGTTACTGAAAACACATTCTACCTTCTTGAATTGCACCTATGAGCTGCACCTGCAGTGATTCACTTGGGCCTCAACCAATGTTCTTCCAAGAATCTATCAACCCAAACGAACCAATTATGAGGCATGATATAAAACATAGAAATAAGTGGAAGAATTAGTGTCATGGAAAATACCATAACCAAGGAAATCATTCACAGGAGGCCAAACAAAGTTTGTACTGGAAACTGGTAATATTTTTGGGAGATGAATGAGAAGAAACATGGCTGTTTTGACCCAGAATAGAAGAGAGTTGAGTTGTAACACCAGAGGCAACCCAGGGTCAAGAGTGAAACTCTTTTTGGAAGTCCACGACCATGATTCATTTTATATAACCGCCTTTAAAAGCCCCATTTTTAGGTACAAAAGCTTTCTATGGAAGTGAAACTCCCTCTGAGCTGTTGACTTGCAATGCTGAAACGCTGGTGACATTTGTATTTTAGATAATTGTAATGGCTGGGTAGGTGTGGATCCTCTGGACTACCGCAAGTGTCTCTCAGTATTCTTCAGAGCCCGTCGCAAGGAAGGTTGGACTTACTGCAGCAGGAGACTAGCAGGTTACTACCCATGATGTGACTTGCTTGAAGTACCAGCCGGGGTGCAGCGTGGTATAGAATCATCAGGCAAACTCGTGTTCAGGGACAGGTCAACATATCAGGGCAGGCAGAAGACAACCGTGGCCAGTGGGCGCAGACAAAGGGTCAGGTACTTGTTAAATCAGGAACACTGTTGGACTGCATTCGCTAAGGCTAAGGAGATTATAGATGCGACAGGGAGGGCAGGAAGTAGGCAGGAAATATATGGTCTGCGCCCTAAAATTAGCCAATTACCTGCGCGCTGGCCCTGTAAGTTGTAGTGAGTCGTATGCGTGTGCCCTAGGGAGCGAGGATGTGCACCAGTAAGCAGAGGTGTGCAAAGAAGCAGGAGAAGCAGGAGTGTGAAGAGGTGAATATTGGGCAGCAGCACGAGTTTGTCCGTGGCCTGCTCTGCGGGACTCAGTGCCACTCGTACCTGGCAGGGACTCAGTAGAGGGGGTATGAGTGTGCCCCAGGCATGACAAGCAGGTGGCGGGAGCATCTGTGACAATAATTGTACACTGTCTTGACATCTGTCCTGCAGTGTTGGCTCCTGCATAAGTCTACCAATTGGTCCATCTTAAAAAAAGATAACAAATTACACTACATTGGGGCCAGGGTAGTCAAAAAAGAAAAAGAAAATGATACTTACCTTTCCCCAGTGTTGGGACAAGAACCTGGAAGTCAAGAGGACCGGATCACGGGGAAATGTGGAGCAGCAGCGGCAGGGATAGGTAGGTGAGTATCAGTTTTTTTTTTCCTTTTTGGACCACCCTGGCCCCAATGCAGTATAGTTATTTTAATGGGCAACCCCTGTAATCCAATGGTTTACTACTGCTATAATGTTCACATCTGCATCTGAGGTTTTGTCAGGAGTCTCCATTGTTCCATCAACAAAGGCAGAAAACATAGCGCAGCATGCTGTACTAGTTTGTCTGGTGAAATGACAGATGCCATGATGAAACCCAGTGAATCCCATTATAGTAAATGGGGTCGAATGGGCGTTGTTGGTGCCCATCATTTAATAGATCTGGCAACAGGGTTCCTCTTGGTTTTTTCTTCCTATGACAGTACAGAAAACAAGAAATACCAATGTAGAAAGGCGTGGAGATGGTCCTACCTGCTAAACAAGAGTTGGCTGAGCTCAGTGTTGTTGGGGTGATTGGTTAAGTTTCTAATATTTTTAATAAATCTCTCATCATTGCCCTAAGGGAATATTTAGGGGAAAGAGCATTGACGAGGCTGGATTTCAACATACCCGATCCTGTGTCTTTTATTGGGGGATACGCTGATATCCAGAAGGCCTGACAAGGCTTCTTCCCACCTTTCTCCACTTGTGAAATAAGCATGCATGCTCGGCTGGATCAAGCGTGCATGTCTATAAAGAAATACACAGGAATAGCTATGGGTTGAATGGTTATTTAATGTGTACGGCCACTTTCACATCCTTTACTTTAACCACAGAGATATTCAGCTCCTGAAGAAACATCTCTGATCCTAAACCATGAAATCATCCATCTGTCTGTCCTAAATGGAAATCACTTTAGATAAGATTACGCCAGTATCTCCAGATTTCCCAAGATATCATCAATCTCCAAGTCAATCTTATTATCTATTCCACATGGTGACTCTATTTGTACAGTATTGCAATTGATTCTGTGCCTTCTGGAATCAATATAAGACATCAGCTCTATCAGTGTTGCATCTGATAAAAGTAAGTGGACAAGGAGTGACCTTAAAGAGATTGTCTGGTTGATATTAATGTACCCCCCTTAGAGAATTCTGAGCTAATAGTGGGGGGTCCTCGTCCCCTGGCTAGTGTTGGGAATTGTTATAAAGAGCGTCTCTTGCTCTGCAGCGCTGGCTGGGTGTGAGGAAAGACCACGCACTGACCGGTCAATAGTGTGAAACTTAAGAGGAACGGCTTGTGTCATGTTATATAGTGCAGCTGCCAGACAGTTACCTGTAACCAAGAACTGTGCCTCAGCGGCGAGAACCACAAAGCTTGTGAACTGTGAGGATAGAGAAATCATCATGATAGTGACAATAATATGGTATCTGTCTACAATATTGTTACTGCTTTATTATTCCTCTACAGGGCAGTATCTACATGCATCTATCTATCTATCCAATATATTTCTATCTATCTATCTATCTATCTATCTATCTATCTATCTATCTATCTATCTATCTATCTATCAATCTCATGTATGTATGTATGTATCTATCTATCTCATGTATCTATCTTTCTTTCTATCTATCTATCTATCTATCTATCTATCTATCTATCTATCTATCTATCTATCTATCAATCTCATGTATGTATGTATGTATGTATGTATCTATCTATCTATCTCATGTATCTATCTATCTATCTATCTATCCCATATCTATCTATCTACTGTCATAATAACATGTGTATTTACTTTTTCTTTCATTCGTTTCATTCTTTCTCTATCTATCTATCTATCTATCTATCTATCTATCTATCTATCTATCTATCTATCTATCTATCTATCTATCTATCTATCTATCTTATGAAGAAAAAAGCAGCACCACTAATCAAAAATGGGTGCAAGCGGCACAGACCCACATCACAGGTCAATGCATCAAAAAACAGGGAAAACCGCTGCACACACAAAAGTATAAAATAAACGGATAGTGCCTTATTCCATGTCACGTTTCGGCTTCCAATAAGCTTGAAAAAGCCGAAACGTCGCCTGACATGGAATAAAGCACTATCCGTTTATTTTATACTTTTGTGTGTGCAGCGGTTTTTCCTGTTTTTTTTTATCTATCTATCTATCTATCTATCCCATATCTATCTATCTATCTATCTATCTATCTATCTATCTATCTATCTGTCTATCTGTCTGTCTGTCTCTCTGTCTGTCTGTATGTCTGTCTAAAAAAGTAAAGCAGTACCTCCAAAAATAATAACCAAAGGGTGGCAGTGACAAAAGACTCCTGTCACGGATCCGCAATCAACCAAAGAAGGAAAAATTGAAGCACTCCCAATTAATGAATGGCTGTGTGTCAGTGGTGACGTTTCGGTTCCAAGTGAGCCATTCTTGAGCCTATCTATCTATCTATCTATCTATCTATCTATCTATCTATCTATCTATCTATCTATCTATCTATCTATCCATCCATCCCCATTACCACCCATCAATCCACCCACCAGCCTTCCCATCAATCAACCCATCCACTCACCAGCCCACCCATTAATTCAACCATCCACCCATTCATCCATCCATACAGCCTTCAACCCATCCATCCACCAATCCGTTTATCCATAAATCTCTAGGTATCAGTAGTAAAATGTTAATAATGCAGGAGGCTCTGACAGCCCAGCAATCACTTTGTCCAGAACAAATCTTTAAGTTTTCTGTTTTCTTTCTACCGCCCATCCATAAGGAATAGGCTCTGGACCTGGTAACACCGCCCGTGGCCTGGGCCTTTACAGCGCACTCATTGGTGCCAATTTGTCTAAAAATTCAGACGGAAAAACAATTGGGTAGCTCACAGTGAATATTTGGAATATCTGCTTCATGGCAAACGCCGTCTACATTGTCCAGTGTCCATGTGAAAAATGTCAGACCAAGAAATATTTCACAATAGAATTATTGAACAGTCATTTCAGACAAAAGCCGAGTTGGACGTCCACAAATGTCCTGTTATTTTTGGCGCAGATTTGAATCCAGCAAATCTTGTTGTAAAATCGCAGCCAAATCCAACAGTAATTATCCCTCGCTCCAAATACGAGGCGGCCGAACATACATCACCACCTACATGGAAGGTCTAATATTATGGGAGCAGGGGGAGGTCCGTGGGTTACGCTGCCTCATTGGTAAGAGAATAAGGAAGGAAATCTGGAACCCACGAGTCAAACCCAATGCAAAGAAAGCAGCAACATATACATTCATTACCTTCAAAAAATGGTCCTTATATAAACTTGGTTGGTGGCTATGACAACTGGTTCACTACGGTTCTACAGGCAATGCATCTTCTAGCCGCAACCAAATAGGCCTCTTTTATATTTCCTTGCCATAGCTAAAAAATGGAAGCTGAATTCTGATTGGCTGAGATAAGGTTTAGTGTCCCTATGCTAACACTGCCAGTGCATAGGAACAGGAAGTGTTGTCATGGTGACACGATAACAGACGTTTTTCATGTCTTTAGTATAAATCTTCTTGTAGCTTTTCTTTTACACTATGCAGGTGGTTTAATAAGGTACAATGACAAGCAAAAGGGTAACAGTGTTTTGAACTTGTGACTTTCAGGCTCCTTATCTCACCATCTACTACAGCTTTGAAGGTGAGACTCCCATCATTTTATAGACAATCATCTTGGCTATTTCATACATAACTTTGACCTGCAACTATTTAGCATATGCTTAGTTCTGCAGATTCTTGCATTGTTGCTGTTTTGCTCCTGGTGGTGGGACAATCTTTTACTTCTTGTATACTGCAAATTACAACCTGTTCTCACATTCCCTAATAGCTCAGTGTGTTATTAGGCTGATTCCCAAGCGAAAGGTCATTGGTTGGAATTGAGGAGCAGCCATGAAGAAGATTTCTCAAGAAAAGAAAAGCGCCATCATCCAGCTCATCGATAGCGTCTCTGGGCCAAGTCCTAACTCATCTATGGGCTTCACTGAAGCTACAAACTTTACATAAAATAAAGAGTGCCTGTTTAACTCCTTAACGACCGCCCAATGTCTTTTGACGTCGCTGCAGACATCGGAGTTTGCGGCTCCCGGCGCCGCAGCAGTGCTAAGAACAGGGCTGTACGACACAGCCCTGATCCCAGCACAGCTCCTGCAAGTGGGGAGCAGAGGTTTAACCCTTTGATTGCGGCAGATCGTCACCGCAGCACAATTAAAGGGTTTCCCTGCTCTGTCGGGTGATCGGAACACCCGGTGACCCGACAGAGCCCCGGGAATGGCTGCACAGACAGCCCTAGGGACCTAGAGTAGCCCCAGGGCTGTCTGTGTAAGAAGCCAATGATCAGGGCAGACTGTGTGAGGTCCTGATCACTGCCTGTGTCAGATTGACATAGATTATAATGTATTATGTTAATACATTACCAAGTGTAAAAAAAAAAAAAAAAAAGTAAAACAGTTCTCCCTTCATGGGATTTAAAAAAAAAAAGTAAAAAACATAAAAAAATGTAAACAAATATAAAAAAATAAATAATAAAATAAAAATAAATATTTAATGAGAAAAAATTGTGCATACATTACACACAATAAAACCCCCTACACATATTAGTTATCCACGTGACCGCAATAACCTGTAGAATTAATATAACAAGTTATTAAGTGTGAAATATGAATGGTGTAAAAAATAAAGAAATAAAAAAAATTGAAAAAAAAATAATTATGCAATTATTTATAATTGAATTTAAAATATTCACCCATAAAGTACAACTCGTCTTGAATAAAACGTCATTGAAAAAATAAAAAAGTTACAACTGTTGAAATGCAAGGAGGCAAAAACTAAAGAAATGTTCGGGTCATTAACTACTTTTCAGGTGTTCGGCTTAAGGGGTTTATGTGCCAACTGGCTTCGACTTGGTATTCTTCATTTTTTGTAAAATTCACTTCGTAAAAGTTGTTTTTTTGGAAAAGCAAAGGGTGCATCCATATTCTGTTTCTTCTCCACTGTGGTGGGGCATGTGCCAATGGTGCTGGGTGGAAGGGTGGAAGGTTGTGGCAACATCCCTATCTATGGCAAACTGAAAATATATTCCCTGAATAAGGAAAGCCTAGCTAATCTATTCAGGGCTGCCATAAGTATCATCTGGGGCCCTCGGTGCATTTCCAGTTCCTATCTTGCACCATATCAGTGGGTCCTTTTTTCTTAAAATTTGATGAGGGCCCCTAACAGAAGCACTGCCTGTACTGCTTTGTTAGCGCCCCTGAATCTATTAATAACAGTCTTAGGTCCCCACCAGTAGGACACAAGATGGAGGTTGATGGACATTATAGAGAATTATGAGACCTTGACCATTTGTGCATATTAGATACCATGATGTCTGATCGTAGCCCTGAAAGGTCTATAATAGATCACCCAGTAACGTCCAAGGACCTATGGTGGCCAAAGTCAGAGGTAGAAGTAGGATTTTCTCAAAATGGGAATTTAAAAAAAATCATCTCGAAGCTTTGACTTGCCAGTTACTGGGGAGAAAGGCATCTGCTGTGGGATCCTTACTCCCTGAACACTTGTGGCCACATCCTCTGCTCAGCAAAGACTGCTGTTCTGTACGGCCTGTCCTGCCTGTACTCACATTGCTGGGCCAGGACAGAACATTTGCTCATAGTGGTTCTAGGAGGTGGCTGCCGGCACAACCTAAATTCTCTGCTCAACAAAATCTGCTGTACTATACAAAGCCTACACGTGATATCACTACACATGGCCCAACTAGCATCAACACATCATGACCACCAGAGGTGTAACTTGCAGCTCCTGGGCCCTAGTGTAAATAGGGGCATGGGGCCCTAGAGCTACTATGTGCCATTTACAATGCTATGGCAGAAGGGCTTTTGGGGCCCCCTCAGGCTGCAGGGCCCAGTAGCGGCTGCTACCTCTTTACCCTCTATAGCTACGTCCCTAATGATCACATATTACTGATAAATAGTGTCTGAATAATACCACCAAATAATAGCACCACACCAGGATCACCTTACCTTCACATAGTGATTGGATAAAACCTACTATACAAAGAAATAAGCCTACAAAAAAACGGGCAACCAATATTGAAACCATAAGGTAAATAACAAACAAATACCAACAACAGCCTTATGGAAAAATCAATCTTTATTACACCAAATAATACAAAACAATAACAGTGAAACAATAAAAACCTAACAAAATAATAAAATATACACAAACCACCCAACAGAAAAAGGCTACTACTCTCCACCATCTATGAGTAAATAAGCTGAAGAAAATACATTTAGGCAAAGAAGTACAAGCATATAAGAACTAATGCGATATAAAACATACTTAGCCAACCAGCCACCCACGTGTGGAGAGGAGCCAAACCCCGACGCACGTTTCGCTCAAACGCTTCCTCAAGGGGGGAATGTATTTTCTTCAGCTTATTTACTCATAGATGGTGGAGAGTAGTAGCCTTTTTCTGTTGGGTGGTTTGTGTATAATTTATTATTTTGTTAGGTTTTTTTTATTTCGCTGTTATTGTTTTGTATTATTTGGTGTAATAAAGATAGATTTTTCCATAAGGCTGTTGTTGGTATTTGTCTACTATACAAAGAGTAATATTACCACCATACAATGACCATACAGTGGTAGATACCAGTTCTACACAGACGCTCTGCAGACCGCAGAAGTGATTACAGCACAGTTATATCTAGTGACGCACAGCTGGCATGTTCTCTGATTGGAGTCATTCACTCTCCTTGTTCTTCTTCGTGCCCAGACTGCTAGCAAGACTTTTTTTGCTTTCCAGTATCTTCCCCACCTATTCCCCACCTGCTACACAAGCGTCACATACAATTGCCCCTCCTCCCTCTACTGTTTCCCCGTGCTCCCTTTTCCCTTTTTTTTCATTTGTGCTACGACCTGGCCCCAGTGTATCAGAATGATCCCCTTGACCCCAAAGTACACAATAACACCACTTTGCTATTTTTGCACATGTAAACCCCCAGCCCCCGGTTCTCTAAAATAACCTAGCCCCTTTGCCCCCCAAAAGTGTAACCAAGGGCATCTTAAATGGCCTTAGATTTTTTTTGGTCATCCCCGACTATATTTCAACTATAATCTTGCAAAAGTAGATGGAACAACCCCGTTTAATGAAGAGGCGGGGCCGCCCCCCGCAACGCTTGTTAAGAGGTTTGTTTTGCCTTTTTCGGGGCCCTCTTTACCCCTTTCGGGCATCTGAGCATATCACACAGCATTCTGGGAAACGGGGCGCAGAGGATGCCCCAAGCGCCCTCAAAAGTTTGGATGTAACAAATGCCTCAATTTGTTTTGATCCAACGATTCCCATTAAATTGCCCAAATGGCAGAATTAGACAATGCCTAAGTAAGAGGGCCGAAAATGCAACAAATTATAACTGCAATGAACTTCTCATTCGGGCGCTCACTCTTTAAGGATTAGATTCCCTTCCCTTACATGAGCCAATCTTATGCCCTCCCCCAAAAATCCAGCCCCAGCCAGTAAAAACTCTCTGCTCTTGCAAACTGAAGAGGGGTACAAAACCGATGACTGGTCAGGGGTTTGTCCTCCGGCCCCCCTTTCCGAGGAAAACTGAGAGGGAATACTGGCTTTTCTTGGCATAAAATCCCCCTTTTGCTTTCCTTTGCATGTGCAGACTGGCAGGTTTGGTCAAACAGCTAAACATTCCAGCCGTTCTTAAACCAATTCCAATAGTAAAGGACGACTGTGATTTTTGAGTCCCCTTTTCCTATAATTCTCTATGAGACAACCCTTAAGGGCACCGAACGAAACGCTGTAGAGTTAGTTTGCCCCATTATTGTCACTCTCACAACATTATGGGAAGTGTGAGCAAGGTCGGGTGCAACCTCATTATGTTTTTTCCTCCCACGAAGCAATGTAAGTAGGGGCCCCATAGGTTTGGGGTGCTCTCCAAAAAGTAATTCAGGGCCTCGCCTCTGCATTAGAGGTCCCGAACGATCAGATAGAGATATTTGGGAAACCATTTTGCCCGTCCAAAAGCAATTGAGATATGCTCCCCCTTAGTTCACCCCTTTCCCCAAAGCTTGTGAATAGCCCTAATTAGGGCCCTTCTCCACAAATTAATAGTGCCCCATTAGTGTCCTCCACAAAGTATAATTTATTGCCTCCGTATAATTTCTATGCCCCTCCTCCACAAAGTAATATTGCCCCATAAGTGCACTCCATAAAGTATTATTGCCCTATTGGCCTCCACAAATAACATGCCCATTAGTGCCCTCCATAAAGTATTATTGCCGAATTTCTGCCCTCCACAAAGTTTAAAAAGTGCCCCAAAATTTGCTGTCCTCCACAAAGTAAGTGCCCATTATGCTTTCACCAAAGTAACATTTCCCCATTAGTGCCCTCCACAAAGGAACATTGCCCCATTAGTGCCCCATTACTGCCCTCAACAAAGTGACATTGCCCCATTACTGCTTTCCATAAAGTAATAGTCCCCCAGTAGCTACAATAAGTAAGAAATATCCTAGAACACAACTTATTCGGGGTTTTCAGGGCCGGGAAAGGCGAAACCCAGTGGTTGCCATAGTTTGAATGTGTCTACTCCTCGTTTTTTCAGCTTTGTTGTCGTGATGACCAATAACTGCTGACAGAAAAAAAAAAGCAAAAACAGGTTCTGAGAAGCTCGGTCTATAGAAAGAATGTGCTGGTCAGATTAGTGCAGTATAATACGGCTTCATGGAACGCCCTGATGTCGTGCACCCCAGAGGTGACTTGTTTTGTGTTTTCTTCTTCCTATCGGCCTGTGCCGGCTTGCATAGCGCCACTGACGGATTTTCTTGTTTGTAAAATGCGTAATAGAAATATAAAAGCCTGGAAAAAAAAATAAAAAAAAAATTATTAGGACAAGAGAGCGAAAACCTATGACGATGGGATGTTTATTGTGAACAGTTCACGCTACTATTCATCTTCATATGAAATTGTAGACTTGTTTAATCAAGCTGTGGGAAATGGCGCTCCAAAAATATTTCCCAAGTTATCCAAACACATGAAGCCCATCTGCTCCTCAGAAGGACCCCCTGGAATAACACGGGATTCTCGGTATCACTGAGTGGGAATTTTCATAGGGATTTTGGATCTTTCTTTTTCCTAGGTTTGGAAAATATTTGAAACTCTTATTCAATTTCCACTGAATGTTATCACGTTTGTTAATTTTTTACATCTCTATTCTTTTCATTAAGTCTCCTAAGTCTTCCACCCACCACTGTGACCCTTTCACCCAGCATAGAAGATTCTCTGTGCGGATTTCTCAGTTTATTATTTTAGGCAACCATGTAAATCTGTTCTTAAAGGGGTACTCTTACCAAAATAATTAGCCATAAACTTGTAGGCAAATTTTAATAAAGACTATTACCAAATACATTGCCGTTCTGATTTTGCTTCATTTCAGAGTTAGAACAGTTCTTATCTCCTGCTTGTGTACACAAGCTTCCATAGGTTACTTACCAGGGCTGGTGATGTTAATCCCTGCTGGTTCTTATGTTTCCCATTGACAAACCTTAACCCTTTAGAGTGCTGTAGCCTTATGTACTGCTGTTAAAACGCCACCATCATCAATGTCCTTCTAACATCCACAATAAGGAATAGCATAGCTGAAATGTCAGTCAAGGCTGTAGAACCGCCCACAGCCTGAACAATAAGTGGGAGCCTGAAACTGATTGTGAAGAGCAGGCTCTATGAAACAGCATGGTGAGAACACCCCTTTAAAGATTAAATAACTTAAAGGGAATCTGTCAAATGTTTCATGCTGCCTGAACCACATAACAGTCCTCATTACAGTAATGTGTGTGCTACTCTGAGATGCTAAAGTGTTTCAGAGAAAACACACTTTGAGGCCTAGGAGCCCAAACAGAATAGTTCCATACGTGGCTTATTCCAGCTCAGCTTAAAGGGGTTGTCTCACTCAGGGCTGCCAACAGAAATTTCAGGGCCCCATACAGATGAAGCATCTGGGCCCCCCCTCCTCCCTCAAACCCCGCCCCCAGCAACCCAACCTCCCCACCCAAGCATGCCCAATGCCCCGCCCTCAAAAATCACATCGCCCTGCCCCCAGACGGGTAGGCGGCTAGGTAGGTGGCCGGCGGGGCGGCTGGCTAGGTAGGTAGGTAGGTGGCCCTGCGGGCGGCTGGCTAGGTTGGTAGGTTGCCGGGCAGGCGGCTGGCTAGGTTGGTAGGTTGCCGGGCAGGCGGCTGGCTAGGTAGGTAGGTTGCCGGGCGGGCGGCTGGCTAGGTAGGTAGGTGGCAGGGCAGGAGGCTGGCTCGGTAGGGAGGTGGACGGGCAGGCGGCTGGCTAGGTAGGTAGGTTGCCAGGCGGGCGGCTGGCTAGGTAGGTAGGTGGCTGGGCAGGCGGCTGGCTAGGTAGGTAGGTGGCCGGGCTGGCGGCTTGCTAGGTAGGTAGGTGGCTGGGCGGGCGGCTGGCTAGGTGGGTAGGTTGCCGGGCAGGTGGCTGGCTAGGTAGTTAGGTGGCTGGGCGGGGGCGGCCTGGCTTAATAGCGTAGGGAGGCCGGCGGCAGGCTGGCTAGTAGGAAGCTTTGCCGGTGCGGCGCGGCTGGCTTGGGTAATATTGTTGTGCCGGGCGCGGAGCGGGTTGGCATAGGTAGGTAGGTGGCCCTGCGGGCGGCTAGGTAGGTAGGTGGCCGGGCGGGCAGCTGGCTGGGTAGGTAGGTGGCCGGGCGGGCGGTTGGCTGGGTAGGTAGGTGGCCGGGCGGGCGGTTGGCTAGGTAGGTAGGTGGCCAGGCGGGCGGCTAGGTAGGTAGGTGGCCGGGCAGGCGGCTGGCTAGGTAGGTAGGTGGCCGGGCGGGCGGCTGGCTAGGTAGGTAGGTGGCCGGGCGGGCGGCTGGCTCGGTAGGGAGGTGGCCGGGCGGGCGGCGGGCTAGGTAGGTAGGTGGCTGGGCGGGCGGCTGGCTAGGTGGGTAGGTTGCCGGGCAGGTGGCTGGCTAGGTAGTTAGGTGGCTGGGCGGGCGGCTGGCTAGATAGGTAGGTGGCCGGGCGGGCGGCTGGCTAGGTAGGAAGGTTGCCGGGCGGGCGGCTGGCTGGGTAGATAGGTGGCCGGGCGGGCGGTTGGCTAGGTAGGTAGGTGGCCCTGCGGGCGGCTCGGTAGGTAGGTGGCCGGGCGGGCAGCTGGCTGGGTAGGTAGGTGGCCGGGCGGGCGGCTGGCTGGGTAGGTAGGTGGATGGCCGGGCGGGCGGGCAGCGTTCCTCTCCCTCCTTCCCTCATACAGCCGCTGAGAGGAGGACCCCGGCACAGCTGCGCTCCAGTGAGAAATCTTCTACTTGATCCCTGCGCACGTTGTAGCCGGCCTCGGGACCTCCTCTCTCTGTCGCCTCGCTGTGCGCCAAGCGGCGGGATGCGGAACATCTTGAATTTGTGAAGCTCCGCCCTGAGGGGCGGGACCTCACAGATTCAAATTATTCGCATCCCGCCCACAGACAGAGGAGGAGGGCCCGGCTCCGGCTACAGCGCGCGCAGGGATGATGTAGAGGATTTCTCACTGGAGCGCAGCTGAGCCGGGAGCGCGGGCCCCCTCCCAGCACCGCCCTGCTCCGCCCTACTGGACGGCCGGGCGCAATCATTTTTCTACATGCGGAGGCGGAGCGCAGTGGTGCAGCGAGCACAGGCCCCCCTCCCAGCACCGCTGACACTCGCCGGCCGCCACCGGGCGCCATGTAGAGCGATGCGCTCGGCTGCGCCGTGCTCTACTATGCCTTGTTTGAAATAAGCGGACCTGCTTGAAGCGGGCCCCTTATTTGTCCAGGCCCCTACAGGAGTATGGGTTGTACCCCCTGTACGGCAGCCCTGGTCTCACTACAAGGATCGCTGCTTTTTATGTTAAAGATCTTGCAAAAACAAGTCACTTTGCAATATGTGTCCATTAACAGTGTCCTACCTATTCCTAGATATCCCCTCTTGTATGGGCTGCATCAGCTCCTCAGGTTGCTATAGCTACAGACCTGTTCAATCTCTCATGATAGGCTGCCAGCGCTGGTTGCTATAGCTACAGACCTGGCTTCTACTGCAGTCTAATAGTAGTCAGTAAACACGCCCCTGAATTCAAAATGAAACCAAGAAAAAAGGACTGAAGTAAGATAAATCAATGTAGTGAGACAACCGCTTTAAGGGGTTGTCTCACCCTGCTGTTTCACTGAGTCACAGGCAGCTTCAGACTCCCACTTCCTGGTCAGGCTGTGGGTGGTTCTACAGCAGTGATTGTCATATCAGCTCTGCTATTCCTAGCTATTCCTATTACAATGACATGACTGCAGGAGGGTTATATTCTGTAGTGCACAAGACTATAGAGCTTTAAAGATTAAAACTTGATGTTAATTTAGATAAATAAGTTCCAGTGCTAGAGATAAGACCGAGCAGGGAGTAACCCAGTATGGTTGGACAGCAGCTTGTGGAGTAATTGGATAAGAGAGAGCAGAGTGGGGTGGTCTGTAAGAAAAAGAAACTTGTATACACTAGCAGTAGCTAACATCTTCTTTATCTCCTAAACAAAGCAAAATCAGAACAGCAATGTATTTGGTAATAGTCTTCATTTACATTTCCTTACAGTTTAAAAGCTAAACATTGTAGAGAGAAAACCCCTTTAAGGATCTCTCCCTATACTGAAGTAGCAGAGGGATCACTTGATGCTCCTGGGCCTTGCCTACCATGTGCCATTTATAATACTGGTGTCTTCTCATTAGGCATAAAAAATTCAAGACTCCTGAGGCATCAGGTGCAACTGCTACCTCTACACCACCTGTTGAATTGAAAGATTTTACTTACTGGATTAGATATCTTGTCTGTTAATAATTTTCACAATTGTTTTCTGTCAATGAAGACCTTTGCTGTTATGTATAAAATGGAAGAAGCAATGTAGCATCTTATAGAATCAGAGGCAAATACTGTAAAAAGGGAGGGCACTGGGAGAAGAGGGCAAGACTGGTCCACCAATGGGCAAGAGATTCCTCTGATGGTCCTCTACTCTGACATAGTTATGGGTCACAATAGGGCCCATGAGTCCAAACTGTAATTAAGGGGGTCATGCACCTGTTCGGTAGAGTTTTATAATGGACCTTCAATGCATTCTCAAGATAATCTAGTCAATTTCTAGAGCCAAAGCAATAAATGGTGGTCTATGACAGTCCTGGCTCACGCCACCATCTGGGAACAGGATAATTCTATGCTCTCTGATTCCTAGTGCCACCACTCTAATAATTGTAAGAGTAATGAGCAAAATTGTTCATATGTTCGCTGACTGTGATTGTGGCCACTATCTATCTATCTATCTATCTATCTATCTATCTATCTATCTAACTATCTATCTATCTATCCATATCTATCTATCTATCTATCTATCTATCTATCCATATCTATCTATCTATCTATCCCATATCTATCTATCTATTATCTATCTATCTATCTATCTATCTATCTATCTATCTATCTATCTATTATCTATCTATCTATCTATCTATCTATCTATCTATCTATCCCATATCTATCCATCTATCTATCTATCTATCCCATATCTATCTATCTATCTATCTATCCCATATCTATCCATCTATCTATCTATCTATCTATCTATCTATTATATCTATCTAGCTATATGAATAAATTTATCTATCTGTATATATATCCTTCTATCTATCTCTCTTTCTATATATCTTTCTCTCTCTATCTATCCTTCTATCTTGCTATTTATCCATCTATCTATCTATCTCTCTTTCTGTCTCTATCTATCTATCCATCCCATATCTATCTATCCCATATCTATCTATCTATCTATCTATCTATCTATCTAGCTATATGAATAAATTTATCTATCTGTATATATATCCTTCTATCTATCTCTCTTTCTATATATCTTTCTCTCTCTATCTATCCTTCTATCTTGCTATTTATCCATCTATCTATCTATCTATCTATCTCTCTTTCTGTCTCTATCTATCTATCTATCTATCTATCTATCTCTATTTATCAATTAATATCTCTCTCTCTCTATCTCATATATCAGCCTCCTGGCCACTACAGATGGGTCTCCAGTCTTTCCCTTCCTTTCATGCAGGGTACTAGAAATCTCCTGGCTTGGTAACAGGTCCATCCAAGGCATTGTTAAAAGGGTTGTCTCACTACATTGATTCATCTTGCCTCAGTCCTGTTTCCTTGGTTTCATTTTGAATTCAGGGGCGTGTTTACTGGCTTCCACTAGGCTGCAGTAGTAGGTCTGTATCTGTAGTGATCAGTGCAGGCAGCCTATCAGGAGAGATTGAACGGGTCTGTAGCTATAGCGACCAGCACTGGCAGCCTATCATGAGAAACTGAACAGATCTGTAGCTATAGGAACCAGTGCTGGCAGCCTATCAGGAGAGATTGAACAGGTCTGTAGTTATAGCGACCTGAGGAGCCGATGCAGCCCATACAAGAGGTGATATCTAGGAATAGGTGTTAATGCACTGTTAAAGGACACATATTGCAAAGTGACTTGTTTTTGCAAAATCTTTAAAAAAAAAAAAAAAAAAAAAAAGCAAACCCGGGCGTGAGACAACCCCTTTAAAGGACCATTTTTTTTGTAAAAAACATAACAGATTTCATAATACACAACATATTATATTGTAAGCAAGTATCACAGTGTGCTTTTAAGACAATGAGCAATGTCTCTGGAGAGAAGAAGGAAAATAAGCTTAGGTAGATGTTATTCTCAGTTTGAGCAAATGGGAATTTTGGCTGAATCATAAGCAATAACATACATCTGGTCTTGAATGGATTTGTTTTTCTTGTGAAAAGGTAAAACCTCCTCATTGTAAGGCTCTGTTGTCTATGTGAAGACCTAATAGGTCTCACCCCAGCACCAGATACAGCGAGTCCATATAATGCTGGCAGTGCACATATAACACCAGGTAATTAGAAAACAGTTGGAACAAGGGGTCAAGTTAAACGTCCTTCAAGTTGCACTTGGCTTGGTGTGTGCACGGAATGGGTTCCAAGCAATCATGGACTGCGGTCAGGGGACTGCTTCTCCAGGACTCCAGCAGGAACGCGTCCAGCGCTATTAGAATTGGCCTGGGAGGAAATGCTCTTCTTACTTTTGTTACCACAGCTGACAAGTGCTCAGCTATTTTCTGGTATTAGCCAAAGAAAATGTCTCACATCTAGCTGTGTGTCCGGAGCTCCATCAACACTTGTATCTAGATATCATGTTTGTGTGAATAAGGACCTGCACAATCCTTTTTGTATTATAAGGTCCCCAAACAATAAGTTGATCATAGGGGGCGCTGTTGCTAGGATTCGTGGGAGCCCCATCCAGCAGGTGCTCAAATCTTCTGCAGCACTCCCTCAGGTAAAATTAGGAACTGCGCAGTGCTCTTTGAAATCAGTGTAATACATAGACAGTCCTCTAGAGTCTTCCAGAGAGAGGGATGCTTTGCAGCTTCCCTCTCATCCTGCTAAATATTGGAGGTCCATATGAGGGCTTTAAAGGAAGGAGAAAGGTCTTGATTGGCGTTCTTCTTGTTGGATACATAAATGAAGAAGCAATTACACAACAGATATTGGCAGTACAATACGTGGCCAATGACTCCCACAAGGTGCAACACCAAAACAACTATACTTAGCTTTTATTAAACAATGCAAAAAGTAGAAAATAATTGCATATTCCCAAAATCATATCATAGGTAAAAATGCATCTTACCACTTCTGAGGCTTCATAGATCCAATATGAGGCTGGAGAGAAAGAGAAGTCTGATACTTTACCCCAGGCTCGGACTGGCCCACAGGGAAATAGGGGAGACCCCCAGAGGGTCCCTGAGCATGGCAGACCTGCAGTTGTTTTTTAACTGCATATACATCCTCAGAAGAGGTAAAAAAGCAGAAAAATAGAAGCAGCAGCTGTAGGGTGGCCCCTAAAATAAACTCCACCGGTGGGCCCAGAAACAGCTAAACTGCTGAGCCCCTAGAATCAACTCCACATGTGGGCCTTAGACACTCCAGTCCGACACTGCTTTACCCTAATTCCTAAATAAACAGGGTATTTGCCCTGATAAGGGCGGCCCTGTCAGGACACCTTGACCTACTTAGTAAAGCCTTATTAAAGGGTTTTTCTCACTACATTGATGACCATTATTATCAAATACATTGCTTTGTTGATTTTTCTTTGGTCAGGAGATAAAGAACACTTTATCTCCTCTTAGAGTACACAGGTTTCTGTGGTTACCGGCCACCTCTTCCCACCTCTCCCTGCTCTCTCTTATCTTTGATTACTCTACGCTGCCATCAGTCAGTTCCGACCATGGTGAGTCACTCCCTGTAGACTCTTTTCTCTAGCAACTGACTTTGTTTACCTAACTAAATGACGAGCTTTCATCTTTTAGAGCCTTGTATACTACACCTTATTTCACTCCTGCAGTGATCTCAATGTAACAGGAATAGTTAGAAACATTACAGCTGATATGTCAAACGACCAGGAAGTGTGAGTCTAAAGCTGGTGGTGGCTCTGTCAAACTGCACGGTGAGAAAACCCCTTTGAGGCCTTATGGAAATGGAAACCATCACAATTAGACCCAACATGTTAAGAACCTACTTTGGGGGATCTCATCAGGATAGGGGCAGTTTAGGGAGAGAAAAAGAGATCACAAGTGATGTATGAGTAGATCAAATTAAATCTGCTAATTGTAGGGTATTAGATAAGCATATGGCTAACGTCTAGTTATGGCCCTATCAGTAAGTCCATAAGTATATATGGGTGTACCAAGTGTGTAAGGTGGGACATGACTAAAACCACACAGAGGAACTATCTACTTCTAAGTACAGGGCTAAAAGGCATCACATATGGCTATTTGCCCAGCACAGGAAAAAAAGTGATAGCTCCAATATCAGACAAGTTGTCTCCTTGCCACCGTTGAGCTGTGTTACCTGAGGTGAGGACATCACACCTGCTTCCGAATTAGGAATTGACCAATTTATTTATCATGTACAGATATAAAAGAGATGAAGGTGGCAACTTCTGTGGTAGAGTCACTATTAGCTTACTTGAAATCCCCCAGGGGCATAGCGGTAGGTGTTGCATACAGTGTGATTGCCCCTGAGTCCTGGAGCCCAGGTGGGCCAAAAGTCCCTATATGCTATAGGAGAAGACCCCTCATAAAATAATACAATAGTTACAGGGCCCTGTTATAGATTTTCCATTGGAGCTAAAAGCTGCAAGCCATTCCTCTCAAAATCTCATATACCACATTGTTGAGTCTCCATGAGTTGTTCCAAACTCTATTCCGGCACTAAGAATCTCAGCTCTGCTACATCAGTATATGAGATATACATTATCCCCGATTATCGTCTGGAGTTTTATAATTCATCGTAAGAACCCTGTATTCTGCTCTGTATTACAGCTCCATTACAGTATATATTGTCAAAGCCCCATTATATCCCTCCTGTAAAAATGTCATTTTGGTCTCACAGAGAATAAATTATTAAGCTATTATCCATTAATAAAAACCATGCATTGCTTTAAGTAGACCGGCGGCCTTTACGTCAAACCACATAGTTATCTCTGTTCTTACCTTTTCACAAACAGAGATTATGAATATTATGCGAGCACATTGCTTGAGCACCTGGACTAACAGATAGTGGGTAATGAAAATGTCCTCCCTGGCAAAAACATACCAAGTACTGTAAAAATACTTTAAGGATTTGTCCACTTCTGACAATTCTCTGTTAGAAGGTTCCCAAACTGATATACAGAGAATCCCCCACTTAGGACCTTCAGTGATCGGTCGCAAGGGAATCTAGTTGTAAGTGTTCAATTTCTCTGCAGCTCCCCCGCAGGAGAAATTAAGCATTACACGGTTTTTATGAAAATCAGTGGACTATTCGTGTAAGGCATTGGCATGCCTCTTTGTAGCTATTTTGCACTCTGTCTAGTGTATGAAGGTGTTGAACAGGGGATATCTCTATTAACTTATTTTAAACAAGGTTTTCTAAACCTCACAACCCTTTGGTAACATGTTCTTAGGAAACGCATACTAATACAATTCTGCCAAGGTGGAGATGTCCCCGGCAATGCTTATCTCTGGTTTCATGGCACAAGGTGACTCTCTGGACAGTCACCGTGAGCTTCCTCATTCTTTTGGAGTTGAACCCCTGCAAATTCTCTAGTATTTTTGACAGATATTGAATGTAAAGCAATGAAGATTTTTCTTGGACTGGGACATCGATTGCCTCTTCGTAGACATCAGTATCTCTTTAGTGGGGTTCAAACCTCAAGAGAAGGAGAAAGCTTATAGTCACTATGAACTTCTCCATTTTCTTGGATTTAGACCCTTACTACTCACATACTGATGCCTAAGGAAAGGCCATCACTATCAGAGTCCTGTACAATCTTTATAATCTTAAATTTAGTATTTGTCATAAATATTCAAAATATTGTCTACTCCACCTGCGTTGGTTCATCATGTATATAGATGGGTTTTCCTTAAACATCTGTATACTATTAGTAGGGGGCCTAACTTCAAGAGAAGGAGGAAGCCTACAGTGACTATGAGCTTCCTACCTTCTCTTGGGGTTCGACCCCTATTAATCAGATGCTGAAGTCTACAAAAAGGCCACCAATATCACGTTCCCGGAAAATCTTCATTATCTTACATTTGACATTTGTCAAAAAAAATTTAAGACATTGTCTACTTCACCTGCGTTCCACATACACGTATAGAATTGTGGTCCCAGATTCACTTTAACTAGCAATCCCTTTTGCTAGTTTCCCAATCGCCATATTCTTGTTGTAAATGAACGGTCGTACACCAAAACTAGGCGCATTATACGACGTGCATGACAATTTGAAATGCGCCTAAATATGGTGCACTGTGCGCCCCCCGTCGTGCAATGCGCCTATTGAGACGCATTACATATGCTATCAATGATATGCTATGTGCCGCGAGTTGCGCAATGCACCTTTTTTGACGCGATTTGCCTTTTTAGGCGCATTAAGTTTTCTATGCAAGGTACACCTGATGGCAGTTTTTGGAAAGTATCAAACTGTCTGGCGCACTTTACACTGATTTAATGCCCCTAAAACTGCCGTGGAAATGCCTTTTTTCTGACATATCGCCCTAAAACCGCAGAAAATCCAGTGGAAAAGCTGTGCTGTGTAGACATGGCCTAAGGGGTTGTCCATGTTTCACAATTGTCAGTTAGTAGGTTCTCAAGCCGACATGCTGACTGCAGGGTATCCCACTGTTAGGACCCTCAGCTGATCAGCTGTAATCTGTATGTGAATCTTGTGGCAAGTGTTCAATTTCCGTGCAGCTCCCCCACAGGAGAAATAAAGCATTGCACGGTGGACTGTTTGCATAAGGGTAAGTTCACATGGCTGATTTTGATGCTGTTTTTAGCGCTGTTTTGGGGGCTGGGAGAGGTGCATAAAAGAATCCTCCAAAGGCGATTTCATTTTCATTGCTTCCTATGTAAAACAGCGTTGTGGTTCACACATGGTGAGGTTTTTCTCTGCGTTTTTCACGCTTCTTTGGACGTCGTTTCTTCTACGTCATGTTAATTCTTGTAGTGTTTTCAGCACTAAAAAATTCACATAGGAATCAATGGAGAGCTTCAAGGTGGGATGGTCTTGCTGCGGAAGGCAAACCCCCAGGCCGCTACCCCTGGCACGACTTGCCGGCTTTGGCAGCCGAGGTGTAGTATGGTACAAAGTCGTAAAGCAGGCTCATAATTGGGTACAGACAGAAAGGTCAGGGCAGGTGGCAAAGATTGGTGGTCGAGGGATGGAGGCAACTGGTATGGTGCATGATATAACAGGCAACTAGCTCAGGAAATGCTTTCTTGCAAGGAACAAGGCCCTATTCATCCGGCAGGGAAGTAAGGAAGGGTCAGGGTTAAATAGCGTCAGTGCCTAGTGATACCCATGGATATCACTAGTGCACTGGCCCTTTAAATTGCACAGAGCTAACGAACGGGGACATGCATGACGGCCAGCAGAGACGCTGGACCACTCGCAGACTTGACAGCAGGGACACGGGGGAGCCCGTGACCCAGTGTGAGAGTTGCGGGGGCACCCGTAACAATATCACAGTCCTGTAAAATCTAGAGAAGTATCAAATGTAAGATAACTTTTCCAGGACTGTAAATTGATGGATTTTCCTTAGACAACAGTATGTGAATAGTAGGGGTCTAACTCCAAAAGAAGGAGGAAAGTCACAGTAACTATAAGGCCATGTTCACACGGGGTAATTTCGGTGAGCATTTCGCGTTGTATATGCACTCTAATACGAGCGAGATGCGCGCCGAAATTACGGTAATCCATAGTTCTCATAAAGAACTATGGATTACATCTCCTCTCACCACTCGTACAATACGATCGTATTGTACGTGCGGGGAGATAATGGATATGTCAATTACTTGCGGCGAATATGTGCTGCGAGTAATGCCTGTCAATGGAGCCGGCGGGCTGCCGCCCGCCCCCCCCGCACCGCACCGCGGGAGAAATTGCACCCGGTGTAATTGCGGCCGTACTGTACGCCCCGCAATTACGCCGTGGGAACATAGCCTAAGCTTCCTCCTTCTCTTGGAGTTCGGACACTACTAAATAGATACTGATGTCTATAGAAAAGCCATCAATATCACAGTCCTGAAAATCTTTATCTTTCACATCAAATTTAAGATTATAAAAATGTTATGGGACTGTATTATTGATGGGTTTTCCTTAGATGTGATTAGTGGGGGAGGGGGGGATCTTACTCTAATGAAAGGAGGAAGGGCACGGTGAGTATGAGCTTTCCACTTCTCTTGGAGTTTGAACCCATTAATAAGATAATGAAGTGTACAGAAAGGCCGTCATTATCACAGTGCTGGAAAATCTTCATTATCTGAAATTTGTCGAAAATATTAGATCATTTGTAGGGGTCCTCACTCCAAGAGAAGGAGAAAGCTCACAGCGACTGCCTCGAGAGACACCAAGCTCCATGAAGCCAGTGATGAGTATTGCTGGGGACATTTCCACTGATGTCTAATGGCCATCAGTATCACAGTCCGGTAAAATCTTTATAATCTTTACATTCGATACATGTCATATGTAAGATATTGAAGATTAGTAGGGGTTTAACTAGAGAAAGAGGAAACACAAAGGGAGTATGAGCTTCCTCATTCTTTCAGAGATTGAGCCCTGTAGGAATGGGGTATTTATATAAATAATAAATAAATATATATAATATATATATATATATATATATATATATATATATATATATATATATTCATTCACTGTTTCTTCACTGTGCTCTGCTCTTACTTGCACTTTCTCTGGACGATTCTGTGAATTCAGGAGCTGTTGGAACTTCTCCAGCCTGCCGTACACCACTGCCGGCAAGTGGGTGGAAGATCCCCTTTTTCTTACCAGAACAGGACTGCTTAACTCAACTAACAGAACTGTCAGCTTCCCATTCTGTATATATATAATGTAATGCTATTAGGTAGACCTGGGAGGGATTAACTTGGCCAGCAGTGAGACAGGCAGTGTAGCTGGGCCAGCAGTCAATCAGTGTGAAGTTAAGGGGTCTGCAGAGTTACACAGTTTGAATGGGAAGCCAACAGTTTTGTTAGTTGAGCTAAGCAGTCCTGTTCTGGTAAGAAAAAGGGCATATCCTACCCACTTGCCGGCAGTGGTGTAGGGCAGGCTGGAGAAGTCCCATCAACTCCTGAACTCACAGAATCGTCCAGAGAAAGTGGAAATAAGAGCAGAGCACAGTGAGGAAACACAGTGAAATTAGGATAGAACGGGAAGTGTCCTGAAGAAATAGTGAGAAATAGGCCTGCCTGGATTGTCTCAGGGAAACGTACCAAGAGGTTAAAAAGGGGTCCTTAGGCACGATCACTAGACCTGAGGCTCAAGAGTCAAGAGAGTGAAAAGCTACTGGATACAGAGGAAGTAAGGCAGATAGGGTTCCTCCCCAGGGCGTACGGTTCAGAAGAGGGAGTTGGGCGAGGTCAGGGTTCCTTCCATAGTTGCAGTAAGAAGAGACGCCCTAAGTACTGTTAAGTGTACCATACTGCATAATGTGCTGTTGTATTGAAGAAGAGTACTGTGCTGTGTTTCTCTGCGAGTCAAGAAGTGTAACGTCCTACAAGTGTTAAGCCATGAGCAAAGCCTGCTAGAACCCTAGAGCTGTGAGTCTTTGTCTGATTCCAAGCCCCAGTGCACCACATCACCCAGCGAGCCCACACAGGTGATTCTGCCTTCCACACATCACCCAGTATATAGCAAAAGTCGCGGGATGGCTCTCAGCAGTCAGGTGGGATGTCGTGGGGTCCTCTGCTTTACACCTCCATTGATTAGATGATGACGTTTTTGGAAAGGCCATCAATAATACAGTCCCGAGAAGACTACATTATCTTATATTTGACACTCGTCAAAGATATTAAAGACATTGGATCGCATTTTTTAAGGCAGTTGGCATTTTGACACAATTTGCCCAAAAAATAATGCCGTCCATGCTTTACACCACATTTATTACCTGCTTTATACAGTTTCTAGACACTTCTGCGCCTTGTCTGACAAAGGGGCATGGCCTCTGTAAAGCCGATGTTGCTTAGAGTGCAACGTTGTCTGCCCACAAAAATGCACCAAAATTTTGGCGCATAAAAGCTGTAACGTTAGACTACACAGTCCTAACCTGCGCCAAATATATCAACACTGTGATACATGTGACGCATTGTAAGACTGACTTGTCTAACTTTCCATTGTCTATTGATAAGTCTGCTCCACTGTCTACTCCACCTGTGCCGGTTCCTCATGTAAATGCAGAATTTAGATCACACATTCGTTGTAACTTGCAATCAATTTCAAAAGAACTCTAGGGACTGAAATCTCTCAGACCACGGCCGTGAATTGTATCACACTTTCTGCGCTAATTAATCCTAACGAGTAAAATTTTGTAACAATGTCACGATTTATTCCCCCAGGGTATTGCAAACCACCTACAATGCAAACCTACTGCATTTTCCAAGCTGTTAAAGGTAATTATTTGAATGCAGACTAAAGGTTACAGGAGAGAGAGAGAGAGAAAGGAAGAGATTGTAACTTAACCTCCTTAGAGAAACAGGAACTGGTAAATGAAATCAGATTCTCCCAATGCTCGGCTCTGCAATTTCCACTGTTATAAGATACAGATTTGTAACAGTTTTGCAGAAGACCTGGGAGTCAATTGGGAAATTTAAACATAAAGGTGTCACACGGAAACCTCAATATCCCCCTCGGCTGTTAATGTGCATTGTTTCCAGGCTAAACCGTTTGTGAGCCTCGATGAGCAGATGTTTATAGGAAGAAGGAGGTAGAAATTGATCTTAAAAAGGTGATAAATCTCGGGCTTAAAGGAATAGTCCACCTGGCAGAAAAGAAAAATAGCACATTAGAGGGAGTATCTACTCTACAAGTCCAATTTTCATGTTCCCATTAGGGAAATTGGAGATAATGGGTGGGGTGGGGGTGGGGGGTTCACTGCTCAGGATCCTCACTTCTCATAGTGGAGTGCGATATTGAAGAGCACCTCTTTGTCTAGAGGACCTGTCCTGCATTGTGCTGTACACAGAGGTGTAGCTTGGAGCTTCTGGACCTCAATGCAAAAAGTGAAGCGGGGTCCCCACCATGTATCATTTACTGGTTTCTTCTTAAGTGGTGGAAGGAGCTTTTGGGCTCCCCTGGAAACAGGGCTCGAGAGCAACTGCTACTTCTGCGCCCCCCAAAGGCTGTGTCCTAAAGACTCTTGAGAGATTCCATCAACCATGCCGGTGTAAGATTCTGTGTATTATTTGGGAGGATCTCTGCACCAATTACAGTGTCCTTACTAAGGCAAAGATGACCAGTGTTGAAGCCATAATCTTACTAAACCAACTCCACTGGATGAGCCACTGCATTAGAATACCCAACACCCAAGTTGTCTACTCCCAACTAAGCCATGGTCAGAGGACCCTTGGTGGTTGGAGGAAGTGATTCAAAGACACCATTAAGACCTACCATAAAAAAGGACAAATTGACTAGGAAGCAATGGCTGAAGATTGATCCTACAGGGCAGGACCACTGCTCCACTGTGGTAGACAAAAGATGAGGAAAGGAGAGGGAGATTCAAATGGAACCTCTTGCCTCCACTGTCCTAAGATCTGTGTCTTCTCAATCAACATAGAACACATAGGTCAAGAGACCACTGATGATGATGACCCTAAGACAGAGAACACCTATTATTATTAAGGGTTGTCCCCATGTACTGCTGAAAACTTTGTCTTGCTTCTGCCTTGGCCACATGAAATGGAGATGCTCTTTTGTTTTTCGTAGTCACATTCCTTCTATTACTTGCATCACACAGTTTCTTCTTTAGCAGGTCAATAATTTCCCCAGCATTGCATACTTGGCAAACATCCTCAACATACGGGAACCAAAGCTCTCCACTGCTTCCCTCAGCTTCAGTGAGCCCCACTTAATTTCCTGCTCACGTTTGCTCTAGCATCTGGAACTCATGGCTCTAGTTGCAGCTCTTGGATCTCCTGCATGTCCTCCCGCTGGTCTTCTCCTTGGTCTTGCACCTTGGCTAACTGCCAAAGTGACAGGAGCAGCGTCTGCATTACTGCGAATCCTGCTCGACCACCGCTTACATGTTCTTTCCCTGCACTGATGCCAGTTGCAAAACCCTTCCACCCACCTCCGACACAAGGGTGCAGGTGCAGAACACTTTAATGTAGTATCTCCATACAGAGCTGCCTTCTACCAAGGAAGGTAGATGATTCCAGGGTAGCCTTCTTATAAATCCGCCTGTAGCTTGTGGAGCAGACCTGTTTACAACAGCCAAACCCCCTTCTTCCCAGCTAAAATGGTAAGCTCCCTGGGTCCAGGCAAAAGTACAAACAGGGCAGAAATGCCAAGCACCCCAGTACTCCAAGTCCCACCACAAATTCGAATTGACCACACCAGAATGCTAAGCACTCCCCATTTCAGCAAAAGTATCAATAGGAGACTGGGCAAGAATGCTAAGCACCTTGGGTCCCGGTAGAAACACGAATGGTAGACCAGGCAAAAATGATAAACACCCCGGGTCCTGGCAGAGACTAAAATGGGAGACCGGGAAGAAATGCTGATCTTTCATTTGAAAAATTAAAATACCAAACATTTATAATAAACATATAAAGCAATCATTAAATAAAGAACCATAAAGGCAGCAACATGTCCTTGGCCTGCTAAAATAATAAAGGAAGAGTTTGTAGAATAGTCTGTTGTCTATGAGTGTGGGGGCCAAAATAACCCTATGCTACCCTATGCTACAAACAATATGGGGACATCGTCCCGACAAGGACGGCCCCACCTGGAACCTTGGCTATAAAGCCCTGGTGCTCCCTGATAAACGGGGGCCCAAAGGATACTTATCCAATGAAAGTCCCAAAGTCTCAATGCGTTTCCTTCCTAAGTTCTACAGGAATTCCTCAGGGGACAACAGGATATATGTAAGCAGTAGGGTCACACATAGATATAGTCAATAAGGTCACAAATGCATAGACTGCAGGGACGTATTCAGACAAGATGTCCTGGGTATAACTATATATGTTAAATCAATGACTGAAGCATGGGCACCAAACAGGCAATTATGGGGTTAAGCAATGGTTAAATCCAACTTACTCGAGTAAGTCCACATGGGACATAACCAAGCCAACTTACTTACTACTGCGGAAAAATAAGAGAATCAAGCCACAAACATCTGGTCCAGCGCTGCCTAACACACTTACGCTTCTCTCTCTGTTCACTTCGGTTTAGACATTAGCACACTTGGTTGGCTGTGCTTAGAATTCCCATAGAAGTGTACCGGAAGAATGGCACACCTCTCCGACCACTGAGCCCAGAGTAGAAGCAGGGTGGGATGTCGTGAGTCGAAATAGGAATAAAGTCCACCATACATACTAGAGAATAGTGAGCCACGTCTTCTGATTTCTATGGGAGAAGCCAACCATGTAATGTGTATGGTGAATTTCCATGTCTTATCCTTTTGGCCAGATAAGTTGCCTACAGAGTAATCTGGCAATAGCTTTCTCTACTCTCCCTATAATGAATATATCCACACTTTGTTGAGCTGTGCATGTATGTATGTATATAGTACAGCTATTCTATGTGTATGTGCACCCCTAGTCTACATAGATTGATGCAGCTATGCTCCTACATCTGGATTTCAGCTCCGAAGAAACCTAAATATCAGAGCTTCCAACTACAATATTGCACACATGGTTAGCTGTCCCCTTTAGAAGCAGTAGGGAAATTTGCCTCACCCCCTTCACCCTAGAGCACAGGGCTGCAACCTTTTCAGCTAAAGCTATGTCAATGTGCCAACCCTCCTATTTGTTAGGGTATGTTCACACGATGTACTGCGGTGCATATAGTACGCGCCGCAGTACATCGTGTCTTTCGGGAGCTTGCGCTGATACGCGCATACCCCCATTGACATTCATTACTCACGGCGCGTATTCGCCGCGAATAATTGACATATCACTTATATCCCCGCACGTACAATACGATCGTATTGTACGCACGGGGGGCGAGGCATAATCCATAGTTCTCTATGAGAACTATAGATTACCGTAATTGGGGCACACATCTCGCCCGAATTAGAGCGCAAATACGCAGTGAAATGCGCGCCGAAATTATCCCGTGTGAACATACCCTTATGAAAGACTCCTGCAAAGAAAGAAACAAAAGGACCTGGGTTTATGCACACCCTGGACTAAAATGGGTGTTCCTATGCCGAGCAGGGGCATTCCCAGGCAAATGAGTTATGTTCTTGGGGGTGGGACTTACATCTCTCAGCATCGGAAGAAAAAAAGTTGTCAAAAAAGGTATAAATTCGGGTTACCCTTCCTAAGTGTTCATACGTCAAATTAAATTATATGGCCACAAATGAAAACTTCATAGTAAAATTAACGTGATACGCCTATGCCTTGTTTATTTCACAGATTAGAAAGCTGCAGGGTAAGGAGCATAGGAAACACTTTGTCATATATTGCTATCATTTCTCTGCATAATTAGGAAGGGAAGATCTCTCCCGAGTGAGAGCGCCATATCAGCGTGTGGAGATTCGAAATTGCCTTTTGCACTCCAATAAGCTTCTTCATATCACAAGGCATTATGGGAAAGGAGCTGAGAAGCTCAAGTGCCCTCTGTTGGATGTAACAAATCCTCAATTTGCTTTTGACCCTCTGGGTCTTTGGAAAGCAAAAGGGATATTTAGCTGCATAATTAGGCCAGTTTGCCATTCCAGACCCCTAGAGGGCTGGTAGACCAATTCCACTGCCGTGCCAATGGTGGCCGTGTTACCTGTCCCTTGGCCCTCCTATGTGACCGGTCACTTCCAGGCCTGGCTGTGAATTTTGCCACATATCTGGCTGCACATATGGGTTCTGGTGTTTGTTTTATTTGGTGCACACGAATGTTATAATATATGTATGAAGTTTCCCGTGTAAAAGCCAGTATTACCTCTTTATATCCTGCAATCTCCTTCAATGAGCCTCTTGAAAAGCTTCTTAGAAACCACATGCACTCTGCCATTTATTTACTAGTGTCCGCTTATATCTCCATGCACCTTAAATTGTCCCCAGGGACTGAAGATTTTAAAAGGGGTTTCTTTCCTTGTGTAGCTGGTTTAATGGATTGTGCTACTTACTTTACTTTATCCCTTTGCATTCTGTAAGGAAGGATTTAAAGGGCCTCAGTAACCTGCTCTTTCATTTAGCCCATCCATACCTCATGCTAAAGGGGAGGTAAAGGTAGCACCATCATGTCCTAAAAGGCTCAGTATGGTCCCAATTGGGCTCCTGTGTTGTATGCAAATCAGCACATGTGAACCTTTGCGACATTCCCTACGGGTCAAGAGGACACACTATTTTCACCACTTTCACCATGTTTAGCAGCTAATGGGGTAAAAAAAGCAAACCGGTAATTATCTCTTTAATCCACTCCCAATCCAGAGCAGAAGCTCCGGTAGTAACTCAGGTCTTTGTTAACAAGCCGTTGGTATGTGATAGCTGAGGTCATTGCCAAACACCATTGACATCATGGTTTCCACCACTGAAGGGTGATGTCAATAGTATGACCAGTGATCACTCTGGTTACTGATTAGCTGCAGTGGTCAGGTAGACAAAGACTGAAGTGACCTCTCAAGCTTCTATACTGGATCAGTGTTGGATTGAAGAGGTAAACCAGTGTTTCTCTACTCCAATCCTCAAGACCCACCAACAGGTCAAGTTTGCCGGATTTCCTCAGTATTGCACAGGTGATATCATTATTGTCAGTGCATTCTATGGGAGATCATGATCTGTTGGTGAGCCTTGTGGAATGGATTTGAGAAACGTTGAGGTAAACAAAGACCAGAGTGACTCCCGGAGCTTCTATACTGGATCAATGATAGATGAGAGAAGTAAACAAAGACTGGAGTGACCGCCGGAGCTTCTATACTGGATCAATGATACATTAGAGAAGTAAACATAGAAAGGAGTGACCGCCGGAGCTTCTATACTGGATCAATGATAGATTACAGAAGTAAACAAAGACTGGAGTTACCGCCGGAGCTTATATCCTTGTTAAATGATAGATTGGAGAAGTAAACCGAGACCGGAGTGACCGTCGGAGCTTCTATACAGGATCAATGATAGATTACAGAAGTAAACAAAGACCGGAGTGACTACTGGAGCTTCTATACTGGATCAATGATAGATTGGAGGAGTAAACAGAGACCGGAGTGATCGCCGGAGCTTCTATACTGGATCAATGATAGATTAGTGAAGTAAACAAAGACTGGAGTGACCGCCGGAGCTTCTATACTGGATCAATGATAGATTAGAGACGTAAACAAAAGAACGGAGTGACCGCCGGAGCTTCTATACTGGATCAATGATAGATTAGAGAAGTGAACAAAGACCGGAGTGATCGCCAGAGCTTCTATACTGGATCAGCAGTGGATTACAGAGGTAAACAAAGACCGTAGTGACTGCCGGAGCTTCTATACTGGATCAATGATAGATTAGAGAAGTAAACAGAGACTGGAGTGATCACCGGAGCTTCTATACTGGATCAATGATAGATTAGAGAAGTAAACAGAGACTGGAGTGATCACCGGAGCTTCTATACTGGATCAATGATAGATTAGAGACGTAAAGAAAGACCGGAGTGATCGCCGGAGCTTCTATACTGGATCAATGATAGATTAGAGAAGTAAACAAAGACCGGAGTGACCGCCAGAGCTTCTATACTGGATCAATGATAGATTGGAGAAGTAGACAAAGACTAAAGTGACCACCGGAGCTTCTATACTGGATCAGTGATAGATTGGAGAAGTAGACAAAGACTAAAGTGACCACCGGAGCGTCTATACTGGATCAATGATAGATTAGAGAAGTTTACAAAGACCGGAGTGACCGCCGGAGCTTCTATACTGGATCAGCAGTGGATTAAAGAGGTAAACATAGACTGGAGTGACCGCCGGAGCTTCTATACTGGATCAATGATGGATTAGAGAAGTAAACAAAGACTGGAGTGACTGATGGAGCTTCTATACTGGATCAGCAGTGGATTAAAGAGGTAAACATAGAACTGAGTGACCCCCGGAGCTTCTATACGGGATCAAAGATAGATTAGAGAAATAAACAAAGCCTGGAGTGACCGCCGGATCTTCTATACTGGATCAGCAGTGGATTAAAGAGGTAAACAAAGACTGAAGTGACCACCAGAGCTTCTGTACTGGATCAATGAAAAGTATTAGAAATTTAAAACAAAAAACTGAGTGGACCGCCGGAGCTTCTATACTGGATCAGTGATAGATTAGAGAAATAAACAAAGCCTGAAGTGACCGCCGGAGCTTCTATACTGGATCAATGATAGATTAGAGAAATAAACAAAGCCTGGAGTGACCGCCGGAGCTTCTATACTGGATCAGTAGTGGATTAAAGAGGTAAACATAGACCGGAGTGACCGCCAGAGCTTCTGTACTGGATCAATGATAGATTAGAGAAGTAAACAAAGACTGGAGTGACTGATGGAGCTTCTATACTGGATCAGCAGTGGATTAAAGAGGTAAACATAGACCTGAGTGACCGCCGGAGTTTATATACTGGATCAATGATAGATTAGAGAACTAAATAAAGACCGGAGTGACCGCCGGAGCTTCTATCCTGGATCAGTGATAGATTAGAGAAATAAACAAAGCCTGAAGTGACCGCCGGAGCTTCTATACTGGATCAGCAGTGGATTAAAGAGGTAAACAAAGACTGAAGTGACCACCAGAGCTTCTGTACTGGATCAATGATAGATTAGTGAAGTAAACAAAGACTGGAGTGACCGCCGGAGCTTCTATACTGGATCAATGATAGATTAGAGAAGTAAAAACTGGAGTGACCGCCGGAGCTTCTATACTGGATCAATGATAGATTGGAGAAGTAAACAGAGACCGGCGTGACCGATAGAGCTTCTATACTGGATTTGTGGTGATTATTTTATTGAGAATTAAGGACATGCATTGTAATCTCTCACCATTGAAATCTCATTACTAAGGCATAACAAATACCACTGCAAATGCCACCTTTGTTCAATTACAATAATTGAACAAAGTGACAGACATAATAGGCTTTGTCAATTTTTTTATACTTTTTTTATTATATATTTTAGTTTCTTCTTTTAATCCTCCTGGAAAAGCATGATTAAATTGACAACTGGTTGCTATAATTCCCTTGTATAATAACACCCCGCAAACTAGTAACACACAGATGTCAATTTAGTTGTATATTTCCAGGAAGAGTAACAGAGGAACGGCACAATGCAGAGCTCTTCAGACGTTCCAGAATTGTTCAAATAAAATATGTTTTATAGTCTCCTATAACATCCTTGGCGATAAATCTCTGGGTATACCCAGCAGTTAAAAGGCTGATTAGAATGTGACAGAATGTATACATCACCGGCACATACGATGCTGCGGCTTTGAAGACGGTGAACCCTGAACCTTCACAAAATGTAATTGTTTCCTGATATTCAGCTTTATGCACAGGAACCTTATAGTGTAAGCATATGCCAAGATCTAAACGAACGACAACACAGTCTTGGGACTGAACAGAATTTGTACTGTAGCTCATTACAATCACACTGAAAGGGGTTACCGAACAAAAAACATGCATAAATCAGCTTGAAACAAACAAAAACATCAGTAAACTCTGTAGGCAGCCTGTCCTCACTCAGCAGTGTTCCATACATGAACAATATGGGGGACTGGACAGAAATACTAAGCACCCCGAGTCCTGGCAAAAATATGAATGGGAGACCGGGCAGAAATGCTAAGCACCCCAGGTCCTGGCAAAAATATGAATGGACCGGGCAGAAATGCTAAGCACCCCAGGTCCTGGCAAAAATATGAATGGGAGACCGGGCAGAAATACTAAGCACCCCAGGTCCCGGGCAGAAATATGAAGGGGAAAGACCCGAGCAGAAATCTAAGCCCCCCCAGGTCCTGGCAGAAATATAAATGGGAGACCGGGGCCAGAAATGCTAAGCACCCCAGGTCCTGGCAGAAATATGAATGGGAGACCGAGCAGAAATGCTAAGCACCCCAGGTCCTGGCAGAAATATGAATGGGAGACCGAGCAGAAATGCTAAGCACCCCAGGTCCTGGCAGAAATATGAATGGGAGACCGAGCAGAAATGCTAAGCACCCCAGGTCCTGGCAGAAATATGAATGGGAGACCGGGCAGAAAATACTAAGCCCCCCAGGTCTGGCAGAAATTATGAATGGGTGACGGGAATCAGAAATGCTAAGCACCCCAGGTCTGGCAGAAATATGAATGGGAGACCGAGCAGAAATGCTAAGCACCCGAATCCTGGCAGAAATATGAATGGTTGAGACCGAGCAGAAATGCTAAGCCCCCCAGGTCCTGGCAGAAATATGAATGGAGACCGAGCGAAATGCTAAGCACCCCCAGTACTGGCAGAAAATGGATGGGGGGGACCGAGCAAGAAATGCTAAGCAACCCCAGGTCCGGGCAGAAATATGAATGGGAGCCCGAAGCAGAAATGCTAAGCACCCCAGGTCCTGGCAAAAATATGAATGGGGTGACTGATCAAAAATGCTAAGCCCCCCAGGTCCGGGCAGAAAAAATGAATGGGAGACCGAGCAAAAATCTAAGCACCCCAGGTCCTGGCAGAAATATGAATGGGAGACCGAGCAGAAATGCTAAGCACCCCAAAATCCTGGCAAAAATATGAATGGGTGACTGAATCAAAATGCTAAGCACCCCAAGTCCGGGCAGAAATAATAATGGGAGACCGAGCAGAAATGCTAAGCACCCCGGTCCTGGCAGAAATATGAATGGGTGACTGATCAGAAATGCTAAGCACCCCAGGTCCTGGCAGAAATATGAATGGGAGACCGAGCAGAAATGCTAAGCACCCCAGGTCCTGGCAGAAATATGAATGGGAGACCGGGCAGAAATGCTAAGCACCCCAGGTCCTGGCAGAAATATGAATGGGTGACTGATCAGAAATGCTAAGCACCCCGAGTCCTGGCAGAAATATGAATGGGAGACCGAGCAGAAATGCTAAGCACCCCGAGTCCTGGCAAAAATATGAATGGGAGACTGATCAGAAATGCTAAGCACCCCAGGTTCTGGCAGAAATAATTATTATCATATATATATTAGACTGGATTCACCTCAGAGGTTCCATTTGTGAGCTCCATTGTAAGTTCCATCAGGATTGATGGAAAAAATAGTGCAGCATGCTGCACTTTTATTTATGGTAAAATGACAGATACCATGGTAGAAACTCAATGGAAACCATTGTAGTCAAAAGGATCAATCAAGCACCGTTGGTGTCCATTGTAAAACAGATCTGGTTCCACCTCTGCGATGGAAGATCTAAATGGAACCTCCGTCTCAAGTGTAATCCAGCCTTGGCGGATGTAAACTTTACTTTCTTCCACTTACAGCGACATGTCCCATTAGGGCTCCACCATTTTTTGGTGTATTTTGCCGGCAAAAAAACCCGTTCCCTATTTCTCAATATAAATGACCTGTAGTACACCAAAACTAGGCGCATTATACGCCAGGCATGACATATTTGAATGCGCCTAAAGTAGACGCATCAAATATGCTAGTAATGATATGCTATGCCATACTTAGATTATGCTATACACCTAGATTGGGCGCATCAATTATACTATGAAAGGTAGACCAGATGCCAGATTTTTGACAGGTTCATTCATGCAGGTGCACTATAAACTCATTTAATGGGCCTTAAAACTGGAGTAGAGGCGCCTCTTTTCTGACATGTCGCCCTTAGTGTCTTTGACAATTCAGGTTGCTTAGCAACCATTTGTCTTCCTTTCTGGATGACCACCATTTGATACTGATGAACAATGGCGCACACTCCTATCCATGAGCGGGGCAATTGCTTAGTAAAAAAAACTGCACATTGAATAAGAACTAGTTCCCACCAGTATGCAGAAAAGCCACAGTACCATTCAGGGGAGTTTGAAAAAGTGCAAAAATACCGATAAACAACCACTCACAAACCTACTATCCATGAGGGTGGTGATTGCTGGTATTACGATCGCACATAGATAAGACTTATATAAAGGCCAGTCATGCTGGCTTACAACCAGTTGATGACACCCTTACTATTTGATTGGGTGGGTTGTCCAGAATATTCCAAGTGCCCAACACAAAATACTGACACCCCTTGCTCCCCAGTATCACAGGGCCAGACTGCACACTGAAAAAATGTAAAACATGAGGTATTAGTTGTTATTTTGGCCAAAATGCACAAGCTCACAACCCACAACCTCATTGTCTTGTGAGTCCCTGCACTAACTTTATTACCAATTAACAAAAAAATCACAGAAAAAA